>LOJH01007023.1:0-31577 GCA_001685095.1 Ellobius talpinus | reverse complement strand
AGGTTGTTTCCTAATTTTCTGAGAAATCACCACACTAACATCCAAAGGGGCTATACCAGCTTGCAAGACCACACCTCCTAATAGTGACAGTCCCTATGACGAAGTATTCAAACACATAAGCCTGTGGAGGCCATTGCTATTCAAACCACCACAGTGTGTGTGCCCACGACTATTGAAGGCTTGCCGTTTTGGGGACTGTGTTCATTATTTTTCTCATTGCTATGAAAAAATACCCGACAAAAGCAGCACAAGGAAGGTTTTTTCTTAACTGTGTGGGTGTGTGTATTTGTGTTTGTGTGTGAGTGTGTGTGTTAGTGCACATGTGGAGGTCAGAGGACCTCAGATGTTGTTCCTTGCCTTCCTCCTTGTTAGAGACAGGATCTTTTGTTGTTTACCACTGTGTACTCCAGTCTGTCTGACTGGGGAGCTTTTGGGGGTTCTTCTCTCTTTACCACCCATCTTGCAGTAGGATTGCTGCACCTAGCTTAATGTGGGCTCTGGAGATTTAGATTCAGGTCTTCATGTTTACATGGTATGAGGTTTGAAAAAAAATTCCCCCTCCCAAAAGGAGTGGCACCAATGGGGAAGTGTGGCATTTGTTGGAGTAGGTGTGGCCTTGTTGAGGGGAAGTGTGTCACTGTGGAGGTGGCCTTTGAAGTCTCATATATGCTCAAGCCATACCTAGTGAGACAGTTCACTTCCTGTTGCCTGTAAGATGTAGAACTCTCAGCTACCTCTCCAGCACCATGTCTGCTTGCGTGTTGTCATGGCCCACCATGATGACAATGGACTGAACCTCTGAACTGTAAGAGAGCCACCACAATGAAATATTTTCCTTTACAGGCATTGTCATGGTCATGGTGTCTCCTCACAGCAATAGAAACTCTAAGGAGACACATGGCTAGCACTTGAACACCAAACCATCTCTCTATTCCAGAAGGGTTTATATTGACTCGCAGTTGGAGGTTACATCCCATCATGGTTGCTATAACCACAGTCATCATACAGTGCTACCAAACAGCAAAGTTAGTTTTCTGTCTAACTGCACCTTGGGGGGTCATTAACTACCCTGTCCTCCACCTGGGTTCTACTTTCTATCCTTTGGAACCTAAAGTACCAGGAACATGAGGCAGCTGGTCACATTGCACCTACAATCAGAAATCAGAAAGATGACTGCTAATGCTCAGGTCATGTTCTCCTTTTTATCTGGTTTACAAGTTCATGAAACAGTACCACCCATATTTAGGGTAGATTTCCTACCTTCATTAACACAGTCTAGAAACTCTCTCATAGACATGCCCAGAGGATGATTATCTCCTAGGAGACCCTAGAGTGTATCAAATGCTGATCAATATTAACTATCCCAAGCCCACCTCTTATCAACTTTCCACCCAAACATATCACCTTTAAGTCATAACCTTCCACCCTTGTCCCCATAGGCTCATGACCATCTCTTAATTTCCTAGGGCTCCTGATGGGTGGGGCCTTACCTTCAGAACACTTTCTAACATGGAGTACAGGTTTATCTTTAACAGTGTTAAGCTCTTTAATAATTATAGCTGCTTTAGCACTTACTTTGCAACTTTAAAATGCCCTCTGATGCAGGCAAATGGCACATTTTAAATATCCTTTTGGTGTTTTTTGTTCTCTTCCTGATAACAGTGAAGAGTAACCAAGACAGCCTAAGTGCTAGCTATCTTGAGAGGTTCTCTGTCAATCAAATCTCTTCATTACTGTTAAACCCAGCCTCATTTAAGTTCTTAGGAATGCAGAATGCAGAATGCAGCCAGGTTCTGTGCTGGTGTATAATGACCGAGTTCCCAATAGGGTCCTTCTTCCTCTCTGAAACCCCACCAAATAGGTCCCCTGTGTCTATATTTCTCTAAGCATTCTGATCTTCCAGATTCCCATCAGAATGATCCATTAAGCACTACTTACAGCATGCTGGGCTTTTCTAGACCAAAGTACCAAACTCTTCCACATCTCCTGAACCAGTTCCAAAGTTGTAAGAATCACATGCTCAGGTTGATTACAATAACAGTCTTACTTCTTGGTACCAATTTCCTGTCTTAATTCCCTTTCTCATTTCTGTGACAAAATACCTCACAAATGTGATGGAAAGAAAGACAGGTTTACTTTGACAACCAGTTTGAAGGTATGTCCATCATGATAGGAAAAGCATGGTGGTAGGAACATGAGATATCTGCTCATATTGCTCTCAAGCAGAAGACGATGAATGCTGGCACTTAGTGCACTCTCTTCTCTCTGTTTAATTCATGACTCAAGCCTATGAAATGCCGCCCCCTGTATTTAAGGTGTCTCCCCACCTCAGTGAGCCCAGTCTAGAAATATCCTCACAGACACCCCTAGAGGTTTGTCTCCAGGTGATTCTCAATCCTGTCAAGTTGAGAATACTAACTATAACAATAATATTCTTCTACTTTGACCTCACAGCTGTGTGAGGGGTGTTGGTAGCTTGAAGGAGAAAAAAGGAGAGATACCCTAATTATTCAACCACAGTTTTAGAACCAGTTTCCCAGTGGGTGGTAGATATAAAATTAAGAGATATATTTTTGGGGTTTTGTTATTTAGGAGAAGGCACTGAAGTAACCAGTCTGAGAAACCCAGAATACTTAGGAAGAATTAAGTACAATAGCATTTGCTTATTCCTTCTTGCATATTGCTTACAGACACAAGAGATGAGTAGCCAGTTCCTGAAGGTCTCCGAGTGAACTGAGCAGAATTCATATAAGTTTGCTCAGCCATGATTCCTTATGCTCTTCTCCTCCTCATCCTGATTTTATTTTCAGTTGTGCCACTAATTCTGCATACTCATTTCTATGAAGTTCTCTTACTATGATAGCACTGTTTGTCTGTCTGGGATAGACCAATAGACCTAGGGGAATTAAGGTAGACCAGTAGTCCTAGGGAACTAAGCCCTATACCCGAATGAACTTCAACTAATGGTGAAGGATGTCGGCATATGACCGCCACAGCTCACTACCCTCTGGTGGGTGTAGTAGCTGGTATTCCTTATTTCTGGACTCCTCAGTAGTATTACATTCCATTGCCCAAACCATTCTGGTTTTCACTGCATGCTATCTTGATTGTACCCCTCCACTCCCAAATTACCCTCCCAGGCATTCTTAATTTCTTTCCTCTTTGAAATGCTTGTTTTCTCAGAGCAGCTGCTGGAGGCATTCAGAAGCACACACTTTTGAAACAGCACTAAGTAGTGAGGAATCAGGTGGGAAGGACACCATCCCTCCAAGGAAATTGGTTTAGTGAAGGGGTGACAGGGTATCTAAGTATGATTCAGGATCATGGGTCAGGTCATTGCTTCAGTGTGACTGGAGGGAGCATAGGGGAGGCAGCAAGCTCTGTTTTCAAGGTGGGAGTGGAAGGATAAAATCTTGAGTTTTATGGCAGGTGAGAGAACTTGCTTTTACCACAGTCCCTGGCATAAGCAGCCCAAAGGCTTCACTTATGTGACAATATGCATCTGGTCCTCAGAAGGGAGGAAAGTCCTTGACTACACAGAATGGGTAATAGGAATTGTTTTATTCTGAGGGTTCAGAACTCTAGGATTTAGGAGCAGCCTGTAACAGAGCTTCCCACTAGGACATGGTAAAAATGAGGCACCTTCCAAATATGAAGCTGTGGCCTAGAGGCCACCCTCCTCTCTGCTGTCTTTGAGTGCCTTTCCCAGGTCCATCTTCAGCCAGCCCCTTCATCTGTTCCCAAAGCTCTTCTATGTAGTTGCCCCACCTCTTATTCAAGGTGAACTTTGAGTCTGGGTCAGCCCCTCCTTGTGGGTGTTCAGAACATGTCTATTATTATTCAAATATGGCTTTCTTTATAAGATTCTTAGACTCTATTTTTCTTCCTTATTCCCACTGCATATGAGAGAAAATGTGACATTTAGAAATTTTTTAAAGACCTTTTCAAGTAAATATTGTATGTTGAGCTAATTTCCTTCCACCTTCTCTTTTCTTTTCTTCTCTCCTACTGTTACTCCCCTTTATCCCCTTAGGTAATTTTGCTTTTACTTTCATGTCATACTTACATACATGATTTTATGTGTCTGTATAAAGTCTGAGAGCCATAAATAAAAAACATGCAATATTAATCTTTCTGAGAGTCACTTAACATGGCAGCTACCAGTTGCTTCCATTTTCTTACAAACAGTATAACTTCATCCTTCTCTGTGACTAAAAATTTCCATGAGCATATATACCTCCTATTCCTTATCCATTCCCCTCTCTGTTGATATTCATGATCTTTAAAATGTAGTGTGTAAAAAGGGAGGTAAAACCACAGGATATTTTAGGGATGGTGAAACATTCCATTCTGTAGGGATACTCCTTACGACAGGAAACAACCAACTCAAAGTTCGTTCAGGAAGTCTCTGAAACTGATCAGATTCATGGGGCCCTTTCTTCTCCAAGAGTATATGAGTAGTAAGGACTACTAAGAGTTCTTCTGCCACAATTCAAGCTACAAGGAAGATGCTCAAACCAACCAAGATTCCACATGGAAATGGGTAGAGCTCAGAGCCAAGGGGAACTGGGGCTTGAGACCTACAACTTACCCATAAGAACCTTCAGTCTGCCCCGTTTCTCTTAGATTCCAGCTGTTATTCCACTTTATCTGGACTTTCCCTACTCATTCATTCCTTATTCATTTGTTCATTCATGCATGTGTGAAAGAAATGTGGGATTTGTCACAATAAAAATGTAGTCTCAGTGTCAGCTCCAGTGCCCCCAATGAAAATGACAATACCCAGGAAGTTATAAAGGTAGGGTTCTTCTACCTGACAGCCTGATGGCAAGCCTCACAAAAGACTGCAAGAGTCGTAACTCTGCACACACATACACAGAAGCCACTGTAAGCTATGTAAAGATATTCCTCCAAGGACATCTGCCCAGCAACTGACAACCATGCACTAATGATGCACTAGTTAATCACTGTGGCTCAGGACTGTTTCAGAATACTGGACCCAGCCCTCCTCAGTTTCACCTTTCAATCTTCTCTTGCCTCGGGCTCTTTGATACACCCACTGTTTATTACGGCACACAGCTCCCACGGCTGTGTTTTCCTCTTCTTTTTGCATTGCCCTGCGTCTCCCAAAGGATTACCTTAGTTCTTTAGAGACACTCTCTGACTGTTTGCGTTTAGATTGACACATGGGTGCATCCCACATGATTCCATGACAGACTTTGGGGATCCTTGGAAATCTTTTTTGTCTATTGTGTGGTGCTCTTGTCCCTCTACCTCTGACTGCTTCTTTCTGTCATCCACTTCCTTCTACGCTGTGTAAACATGAATGGCTCACCTCTGAACCGCTCTCATGGTCTGCCTGGGTCCCACCTCCTCTTGCCTGCAGTCCATTGGCTATCTGATTTTGCAACTCTGGAATGCAGATTATTTCACCCAATCCCTTTGCAGGGCCTCCTGGATCAGTTACAGTAGCTGACTGTTTTGCCTCATTTCTGAGACCCTACTAGATTCCTGAATTACAGTCATTTTTTTTTTCTGCTCATGTTTCCTGTCCAAGGATTTCCTCCTTGAAAATGCATGTGGGCCCTCTTGTCCCTAGCCTCTTTTCTCTTCCCATAATTGGACTTCTTTGTAAGCAAGCTCAGCACAAGGACCAGCCTGACATCTTTGGGTGCAGCACCAATCCGGCACTGGTTTGGTACAGCTCTCACTCCGTACTTCAGGTAGAGGAAGAGTTTGAATTTGGGGTCAGATCACCTGTGATCCAGACTGAAATTCTGACTGAAATTACATGAGATGAGTTATAAGCTTCCCTGGTTTCAGTTTTTTTTTTTAATTCCTGTCTTCCACCTTGCCATCAATCCCGTTTTAGTTCAGATAGCAGGAATCACAAACTCCTGGGGAGAAGGGTTGATGCCACCAGTGGGTTAAGCACAATCAAGATGATCATGGTAGCTCATTTAACCTTGTTGATGATTGGTTAGAAGTAGTCATGTGGTAGGATTCCAGCCAATAAGATGAGAGCGGGATGTCTGATGGGAGGCATTAGGGAAGGATTTCTTCAATGGAAAAGGGGTCAGGGGAGAAGCATTTTCTCCCTCCAAATATTGGCTCTCTCTGGAGCCTGGAGCTGGTGTGGCCATCCACGGCACTGAAAGAAAAGCCCACACTGTGAGAGTGATACTAAGGCAGAAAACTGAAAGATCCTCTGAAAGATCCTGATTTGGATGGCATGGTTCAGTTCACCCACCTTGAAACTGCCTTCTTGGCCTTATCATCTTACAAGATTGCTTTTTTTTTTTTTGCATGATTTGTTTTGGCTAAGCTTGCAGCTATACAAAGGAAAGATATCCATATGTAGCGTGTTCTAATGGATCTCTCAATGTTCAAATGAGATGCTTTCTACTCATCTGTAGGTCTCAATGCAGACAGCAGTCTTGCCTGACTGATGTACTTGTTCCTATTGTCCTGTGATACACATGTTCCTGTCCATCATTTCTCTCAAGAGACTTACCAGTTTACTTAACTATTCACACTCACAAGTGTTCCAGAAGCTCTTTGAAGGCACGCCATGTTTCTGGGGTCTCTTGTGGCTAGCAGGATATCTAGCATGTAATCAGCCCCCAATAAAGATCTACTGACAGGGAGAGTGGACTAATATGTTCCTGTGCAGTGATGGGTCATTTGATCACGGGGACAGTTTCTGAGTCAGGGATCCGAACACAAACCGAATGACACACACAGCCTCCTGCATACCGAAACTGTGTGGAATATAGCCACTGCTCCATCAGGGGACATGTGGCCTGTCATGCACAGAAAGTCATTGGGCATCACATGACCTGGGTAAGGAGGAAAATGGCACATTTCAAGAAAGTTTACCTTTCTGTCCTTTCTAAGATTGAAGAGTTGGTAAGCGCCTCTGTTTCTCATTTTGATAAATGACTTTGCACCCAATCACCGGCTGATGTATTTCAGAACAATTTTGAACTTGTTTTGGATGGTGCCATTATGTCTTCCCCAGTGGAGCAGGCGCTATTCCAACACCCTACCCCTTGCTGCTATTCTTCAGCATTTCTGACAGCTAAGCAAGCCCCTTCTTTGATTTTCCTTTCTCTGTAGATGCCAGGTGACTGATCAGTCATTACTTGTGATTAACGACCAAGAGGCTGCTGAAGCTGATGAGAGTTTGGGCCCCTCACCACAGAGTGCTTTGTTTTGGACCAATGAACTGAGAGCAGGTCTGCCCTCATCAATATCCTCTTGGGATGTCCAGATTTGTCTGCCACTCTTCAGTAGGAGTCGTGGGGTTTATGAGCAGAGGATGGTGCAGGGACTCAGGAAGAAGTTCAAACTGCTCGTGATGCTGCAGGAGCTTTTGGAAGCAAGCCGGAGCATTTTTATGATGTGTTTGTTCCTGTGGAGGTGAAAGCCTGGGAGCTCGGAGAGCCAGAGCTGCGGTGAGAAGGCAATCTCCCTAGCAATTCTATGAGTGGCCAATAAACAACAGCATCCGCAACCACAGAAAACACTGCGGGCTCAGAGGAGAAGGGTAATGGACCAGGCAGCAAGGACCCATGCCCAGGGGTCTAGTCCAGCCTTCCTCAGATGACACTGTGTGGAGTTGAAGTCCCCTAAATGCATGTGGCTAAGTGTATCCAGGTATCAGACATTCAAAACACAGTACTGGCTGTCATTCCTTCATCATTTGCTCCCCAGCCTGGTGATGGTCCTGCGCTCAGTGAAATCCAAGGATAAGACAAAGGAAAACCAGAAATTGATTGCCATTGTTTAACTCAGTGTTCTGGTGTGTGCTCATTTCTCAGAGGAAACCCTTGTGTGTTTTGTGACTATTATGTATCTTGAAGGAAGGCATTTGGGAAATGGTGATCCGAGCAAAGGTGATTACTGTGTATTCTTAAGCATGCCACATTTACTGAACAACTCGTTCATTCATGAAAGTTCCATTGAAAGGCTACTTTGTGGTCTGGCAGTTTTGGATACAGATTTGATTAATGTCTACCCAAAGCTTACAGTGTAGTGAACACTGCCTGAAATTTTGCAGCTCCAAAGAGCTGGCTCTGGCAGCTGAGTGGTGGTGTCTCACTACCTGTGGGGGCTTCAGGGACTCCATTTGAAATGGAGGAATATTGATATTCATACTATCCAATTCTTGGGCTCTGATAATACTGATATGTCTAGATTTTAATGGATTTACTGTGCACTTAAGATAATATGTATTTAAGCTTCACAACAGGGTAGATCATTATCTTCCATATTATAAAAGTAAGGAACAGGGGTAAAAGACTTGCCAGGGTAGGGCCAAAGACCCATTCTTCTGGTTTGTCAGAACTGAGTGCCCCACATCCTAGGTATCCTTGGGGTGCTTCGTTAAGCTAGAATCTCACACAGTTAAGTGGTGGAGCTAGGCTATATTAAGGTAGATTATTTGTTAAAAAGAGCACACCGACAACAATGAATATTGTAGTATAGATATTATTGTGATTGTGACAGCTTTAGTTGTTAAATTGACACACCTGGGAGGGGGAGCCTCAACTGAGGAATTGCCTTCATCAGACTGGCCTGGGGAGCAGGTTCGTAATTGTTAATTGATGAGGACACAGCCCACTATGGTTGGGGTCACCCTGGACAGGTGTTTCTGGGTTGTAAAAGAAAGGTCATTGAGCAAGCCATGGATAGCAACCCAATAACCTGTGTTCTTCTACAGCTTCTGCTTCAGTTCCTGCCTCAAAGTTCCTGCCTTCGCTTCCCTTGCTGAAGGACTGCACAGTGTGAGTCAAACAGATGCTTTTCCTTCCTGGTTTTATTCAGTGTTCATCACAGCAGCAGAGAACAAACTAGAACAGTTACATTAATATGCCCATATCATGTATTTATATGGCATGTCATGTTTTGTGTCTAATGCAACAGTGCTCACACCGGCCTCCATCTCCATGTAAACAAAGTGTTTCTGATCATCTAAGAAAACCTCTTCCCGCTTCCAAGGCTCAGCGGCCGTTCTTACTGCTTTCAGGTGCTTGTAGTTTTCTTCATTTTAAGGGCAGAACCTTTGGTGTCACATCTTTTCTTTCACGGGAGCAGGTGACTTGTTTTGAGCAATCAAGTGTGAGTATAAGAGAGACACATTCCTAGCTGCCTTTGCTCAAGAGGGTTAAGAGAAAAAGTTTGGGGCCCGGAGCATCTGGGTTATGTCCAGCTCTCGCATCAAGGCCTGTGTGCTCTTTGGTGAGGGGCTTAACTTCTCTGAGTCCTTGTTTCCTTAGCTCTAAAGGTGAGAATTCCTACCTTACACTGCATGTGACTGAGGTCCTTGATCAACAAACAAACAAATAAGTAAACAAATTAGATGAGATATTTAAGATGAACAACTATTTAACAACCGGATAGTAACCATGGTTACTACATGTAAGCAACAAAAAGGCTAGTTATTTCTCTTCAGAAAATAAACATGATTGTTTGTTTGATGAGGTGTTACATACAATCCATGCTGTTTTATATTTTTAATGAAAAAGACTTTTGTTTTAGAATGACTGGACTTACAGACGGATTGCAGAGATGGTATGGGGAGTTCCCACAGCCCTACTGTCCCTTACCTTGCTATGTCTGTCTGTCAAAACTGGGACATGCATATTGCTAATGCCCCTTCTCACCAGCTGCCTCCTAATGCCTTTTCCTACCCCGGGATCCAACCAGGTATGGATGAATTGGAAGTGAGATGAGGCTGTAGCTGCTGAGGCAGCAAGCAAGCTAAGGCAAGGCTTGGGGAGGGCTTAAAGATGGCGGCCTTTTATTCTTTCAGAAATCTAACCCTCGTGCTAACCTAGCTGGGAAATGTTACAGGAGGAAGCCTCCTGTGATGTGGGAGGCTGGTATCTTCCGACCCTATCTACAAGCACCTATTGAGGGTGTTGAGGGGGAAGCCAAGGAGAAATGGAGGGACTACCCTCGCGGTGGGCGGGGGCTGGGAACAGAGAGGGGCTGGACGCATTTCAGTTGCACCTTGTGAGTCCATCTCCAGTGGGTTTTCTCTCCAAGAGAGTCTTTAAAGCATTTCGTTCAAATGTGACCGTTCTGACAAATGTTAAGGAAATGTGTACAGGTTTTGAGACTCTTTATTGCTTGTCTTGCTGTATTGGAGCTTGTAATTCTTAAAATAAGAGTCCCGTGTTAAAGATGGGACTCCTGTCCACATTTTAATGGTCGAGAGAGAGAGAGAGAGAGAGAGAGAGAGAGAGAGAGAGAGAGAGCAGCGAAGCTAAGTGATTTGCTCAGTAACACACAGCTTGTCAGTGCAGAACAGGGATTAAAATCTAGTGGTTTTTTTATATCCTAATTTATATCCCTTAAACAACAACAATAAAAAGCCTCTTTGGAATTTGGCACCTAAGGAAGTTAATAACAGTCTGGTAAGCATTTGACCAAAGGACCTAAATGGACACCTTGGAAGAGACAGGAAGATTTGAGAAGCAGTGGGATTTTGTATGCTGACAACATGATTGTTGGGAGAATGTGGTTGAGTCTGAAGCAGGGGTTTCAGTCTCCTCTACAGAGCATCCATGAGGAGTCTGTGTGAGCCCTTGGAGGGGGGCCAGCATTCGCATGGATGAACTGGCTCCATCAGCCTCCAGACCTGTCCAGGGGTCCTGAGAAATTGGCCAAGTTCAGTTTCCTAGGCCAGATTCTTGGGAGATCTCCAAGTTAGTTTTGGTGGGGACTCGTACATCCAAAACAAAGTGCATGAAGTGAGATGCAGAGACGTGAGGCACCCCGGTGCACCCTATTTACAAACTGCCGCGGTTCCTTCTGGGTGTTATTTGATTTTCTACTTCACTGAGAAATGGGGAGACATCAGAGTGACTTACATTCCAAAGAGAGGACTCCAGGCCATCCTTCAGCCTCCCTGGCCCCTGAGTCCCCTTCATGTGACAGGATGCCCTCAATTACTCTCTCTGGGGGGGTCCCAGTCTGAAAGAAGATGGAGCCAACCATCTGTTACTGACTCCTGTGAGCAATTTAATCTTCTCTTGTTCCCAAAGAGGAGGATTTTGTGAGAACATAAATTCCCATCAGTCCTGGTTAATCAGGAGCCTGTTCTCCTAGGGGGTGGAGCTCCCTGACAGGAGAGCAGCCCACTGGCTGGGCCACCAAGAGGGCACCACATATGGTGAGGGAAGCAAAGGTCAATGAAAACTTCCTGAACAATTACCTGATCAGATTATCCATTTCAAAACAAGAATCTTGATGCTGCGGTGTGGGGGAGGGGGGCATGGTCTGCGTGGTGACTCAGGGCAGCAGGATTGAACAAAGGAGCCCCAGTTCCCAGTCTGCCTCTTTTCAACACAATATGGATACAATAACCACTTGACCACTTGGGGTTCAGTCTTTAGAGGGGGGATCAGAGGACAGTAGCCACCATGACAGTGGCAAACACAACAGGAGCTATCCTTGAGAGGACCAGCCCTGTGATGGAGTGTAGAGAGGGCTGTGGAGTCATGCTGGCAGCGTTCAGATCCTGGTTTCTGCGCTTCATGGCTGTATGATCTTGGGCAAGTTTTCTGCCTCTAGAGTCTATAGGAGACCCTGAGGTTTTGAGGCCTACCTTTGGAGGCTCTTATGGTTTGCATCTAGTCCTGGTTACATTTCTACCGCCAGCTTCAGCTTTAGGAGGACTGCCCTTGGGTCTCCAGAACCTCCTTTATCAGTGTGCATCATAGGCCCAGAGTTTCCTGGAGGTAGTTGACAACTGAAGACTGACACAAAGGGCTGTCAATGTCCCAGCTCCCTTATTAACCCTAGATTGAGATTATTCGAAGTCGTGTGTATGGTGTACTTTGCTCAGGCACAATCACCCACAGGGGTAGCTAGCTTCATAATGTGTTCCTCGACTGCCTTCCTTCCCCCAGCATCTCCTGGATGTTTTGCACATCTCCATACACTATTTGCACTTGAATCCCTGCTTTGAGATCTGCCTCTACTCCCTTCTTCCAACCTAAGCCAGTGTCTCAGTTGTTCTGCTGAATGGTGTTGATTATTAGGATACCAATGCAAAGCATGCCTGATTGAGGGCTGGGACGATACTGGGTTGGTGAATTGCCTGCCACACAAGCATGAAGACCTGAGTCCTGCCCTCAGTACTCCCATACAGCTGGGCATGGTAGCACAGGCTCCTCCTTCTCAGAATGGGGGAAAGAGTAATAGGTGGATCCATAAAGCTTGTGGGTCAGCTAGCCTAGAAGAATTGAATCCAGGTTGAGTGAGAGATAGTGTTTCAAAAAATAAGACGAGAGAGTGTCCTACTTTCATTTCTGTTTCTGTGATAAAATGCATCACAAAATACAACTTGAGAGAGAAAGGCGATAGCTACAATTCCAGGCTACACAATGCCATTGCAAGGAAGTGAGGGCAGGGACTTCAGATAAAATCTAGTCGCAGAACATCCACAATCAAGGACAGAAGGAAATGAATTTAGATATGCTTGCTTGCTTGCATTCAGATAGATTTATCGACTCTCCTGCAGTTCAAGACCTCCTGCTTAGAGAATGTGACATCCAAGTGGGCTGGGGGTTCATACACCAATTAACTTGATTTGGACACACACCCCCAGCAGATATATCCACAGGCCAAGTCAATGTAGACAATCCCTCACTGAGACCCTAAGGTGTTTCTAGGTTGTGACAAGTTGACAGAGCCAACATCACAGATAATAACTGAAGAAGACTCCTGATGCACTTGTTGTTGTTGTTGTTTTCTCCTACTTCTTTGACACAATACCCTGGCAAAAGCAACTTAAGGGAGAAAGGATTTATGTGACTTATTATTCTTGAGAGGATGTGGTCCATCCTGGTGTAGCAGGCATCCTGACCAGCACCTGAGGCCACTTTGTCACAACACACTTCAGAAACAGAGAGAGAGAGAACTGGCGGCGGGGTCAGGCTATGAAACCTCAATGTCCACCTGAGTGTCACATTTCTTCCAGCAAGGCTCCATCCTAAAGGTCCCCAAAGAGCTTCGCCAGCTGGGGACCAAGTGTTCAAACACACGCACCTGTGGGGAATATTCCACTTTCAAACCACAGTAGTCCATGTTGACCTCCTGCCTTCACATGCACACAAATGTACGTGTGTATTTTCACAAGCATGCACACACACATAATACCTCAACATAGTGAGAATTCAGCAAATATTCACTACATGGCTGATAAGCACTTACCTCGTTAAGCTCATTCTGTATGCACTATTACTCTCATTGTATGAATGTCATAATACAAGCTCTGAGAAGTTGATTTCCTCAAAGTCATGCAGCTTAAGAAGAATGGAAATGCAAACCTATCTTTAAAGTTTTTTTGTCTGTTTTTTTTCTTTCTGTTTTTGGTCCTGCCAGAATGTTTTCTCCACACCCTCCTTGTGGATCAAGGATTTCTCTGTTTGTCCTCCCACAACTGCCCTCATAGATCCAGCCCAGTATTGAAATTGCCTTATTTCTTGGACTTTTCCCTGAGGCATCATTATAAGATCAGTTTGTAGCTTGATGCCCAGCTCACAGTAGGCTTCTGATGAACCCTGTAGTCTCCCTTTATTCCAATACTATTTTCTTTGTTTTCAGTTATCAAAGGTCAACAGATATCCTAAACTATTCAACTGAAATTCTTGAAACAAACAGATGATAGCTTTAAAGTGTGCATTAATCCTAGCTGTAAAATGGAGTCTCTTAACATTCCTCTCCATCCCACTTGGGATCTGACTTGCCCCTTTACCCAGTGTTTCCACACTCTATGTGGCACCTGCCCACCAGTCACCTTCATAACTGTCCTCCTTATGAAGTAAACTGTGTACTAGAATTCTGTGCTCAAGCAACTAACTGCCCAGTATAAAGATAGTGATGCCAAGGGGGCAAAAGGGCACACACTATAGAAGAACAAGCCAACTCTGCCACCATGGGCACTGCAGGGCACATAGGAAAGTCCTAGTGCATGGTATATGGGCTTCTCTACTACCTTACATTCCAGGAATCCACTGGGGATCTGGCAACACAGCCCATAGATAAATGAGAACACAAACTCAGGCAGCAGGGAATACCTTGGAAACCTCCCTGGAAAATGCTTCTCTTTCTGTGTCCTGCTGCAAAGAAGATTCATAAATATAGCTAAACTGCCTCTCAGGGCTTCAAAGATTTAACCTTCCAAAAGTCTTATCAGAGAGATGAGTTCTGGGTAGACAAAGGGATGGCTCAGGGGGAAAAGCACTTGCTGTTCTTCCAGAGGCCATGAGTTTACGTCTAAGAACCCATGTTGCACAACTTACAATTACCTATAACTTCACTTCCAGGAAATCTGATGCCCTCTTCTGATCTTCATGGGTTTGTATGCATGTAACATGTATTTACACAGACATGCAAGTATATACATTAAGAAAAACAAAATTTAAAAAGAGGAAGACAAAGATCTCTCAGGTAAAGGAGTTGCAGCCATTGCTCCCTCGTAAGGTCATGTATGCCATGGTGACAGAGGGAGCTTTCCCAGACGGACAGAAGATGGGAAAGATGGTCAAAGACAGCAAGAAGGCTGCAAGGTTACAGATGCAGATCTCAAGAGAGTGGCCGTTGCAATTGTGCTGGCTAGTTTTATGTCAACCTGACACAAGCTAGAGTCATTTGAGAGATGGGAATCTCTATTGAGAAAATGCCTCCATAAGACTGGGCTGTAGATAAGCCTGTAGGGCTTTTATTAATTAGTGATTAATGGGGGAGGGTCCAGCTCATTTTGGGCGTGGCCACACCTGGGCAGGTGGTTTAGGTTCTATAAGAAAGCAGGCTGAACAAGCCATGATGAGCAAGCCAGTAAACGGCACTCCTCCATGGCCTCTGCTTTAGCTCCTGCCCCAAGGTTCCTGTCCCTTTTGAGTTCCTGCCCCGACTTCCTTCAGTGATGGACAGTGATGTGGAAGTGTAAGTTAAGTAAATCTTTTCTTCCCCAACTTGCTTTTGGTCATGGTGTTTTATCACAGCAATGATAATCCTGGCTAGAACAGAAATGTACACATAGCTTTTGAATTCCTACTCTATATGCTGACTGCAAAATGCTTCTTAAGCTTCTAGATTCTGCAATGAATAAACAAAAGACATTTTAGTAAAATAAAAAAATGTTAGACTCTGAGTCAGTGTTGCCTAGAGTTGATCTGGGTGGTAGTCATCATTGTTCTTCCTTCTTCTCCCTGATTCCCCTATCTCCTTCCCTTTCCTTTCTACTCCTTCCCCTTCCTTCTGCTCTGCTGTACCCTTCTTCCCTTCCACCTCCCCTCCTAGTGCTCCCCTTCTCTTCTTACCCTCCTCCCCTTCCCTAGTCCTCCTCTTCTCCTTCCTTTCCTCTCCTCCTCTTTCTCATTCCCCTCCTTTTCCTTCTCTTCCTCCTGTTCTTCTTTTTCTCCTTCCCATTGCTTCTCCTTTCTCTCCCTAGAGCCTGGAATCTTGAACAATGTTCTGAAGCCAGCTTGGAAGTGCAACCACTGAGGAGAGCTGGTGAGACAATGGGTTTTCACGCTCACCAGCTCTTTCCATCTCTAGCCTCACCAGCTTTCTTCTTTTCCTACACTTTAAAACTATGATTTATAGTATTGACCTCTGTCCAGGACTACAAAAAGTATTAGTGTTAGTTCTTGGGCCAGTGGTCCACCCTGTAGCCAGCAAGTAGGCAATTGCTAGGCTTTGCTAAGTGCTGAGTAACACTGAAAGGAATAGACACTGGGCAGAAATAGATTTTGCTCTTAAGACACCCAGAATCTATGGCTGGAGTCACTAAACACTTCTGGTTGCTTGCTTCATCTATCATAAAAAGTTTGAACACATTCTTTCTGCAAGGGTTGGTTTTCTGAAGGGAGATGGAGGACAAAAGCCGCAGTTTCTATCCTGGCTGGCTGGGTGGTGGCAAGAGAAAGTGTGGAGAGGTGTCCCAGAGGAGGCAGGGCTGATGAGAATCTCATGGTCTCATGGGAGGTATCAAAGGTAACTGGCTAGAGAATGCAGGAGAGGGCTTTCCTTGCCAGGAGACACTGGGGTGGGGGGACTTTGAGGCATCCCAAAAAGTGCAGTGGGGTTATGACATTGGGCTTGTGGGTGTAACATGGGCTCTGGTGCTTAGAGCCCCACTAACTGGAGCTGGCTTCTTCCCAGGTGACCTTTGGAGAAGGCAAAGGGGAGTAGGGGATTGGGGGGCATGGAAGTTATCAAGTGAGCGAGGCTTGGTGTTTGTCCTTTATTATTCCACACTGCTCAATTATGGGTCCTGAACACCTGAAAAGGATGCAACCCCCAGGTTCTGCAGCTGTCCCTGCAGGTGAGGGGTTTCCTAGTCTCAGGGCAAGCCACTGGAGCCACAGGTGTAAGACAAGCAGTGACTGACGCAGGAACCCCCAGTGTGTGTGTGTATGTGTATGTTGTGTGTGTGTGTTTGTGTGTGTGTATGTGAGTGCATGTGTGTATGTGTGAATGTGTATATGTGTATGAGTGTATGTGTGAGTATTTGTGTGTATGTGTATGTGAGTGTGTGTGAATGTATATATATATATATATGTGTAACTGTGTGTATGAGTGTATGTATGTATGACTGTGTGTGTGAGTGTATGTATGTATGACTGTGTGTGTGAGTGTATGTATGTGTGAATGTGTGTGTGAGTGCATGTATGTGTGAATGTGTGTGTGTGTAATGTCCTATAGTAACTTGCTTCGATCACTCCATCTGTACCTGAGAGCCTTCATGCCCACTGATCTACTCCTATTACCCTGTTCCCCAAACTCTCCTTATTGCATAGATCACCCCCATCCATATCACTTCCTCAGAGAAACAGCCTGGTCCTCAAGCCTGGCCTAGGCCCACCTATTGTGTCCTCAGTTCGTTCCTGGCAATAACACTTGTAGATAATGTCCCATTGGTCTAGGTAACACCAAATGCCATGTGAACACAGTTTGGTCTTCGCTTATTTGGGAGCTCTGCTGTGATGTGGGGAGATGAAGAGAGTCAATTGTATTGGGGGTGATGTATGCTCTGGAGAAAAACCAAGCAGTTCACAGTGCATAGGGAATGTGGGGGTCACTATTGTTGGGGGTCAGAGTCAGCACTTTGCAGGGTAGTGAGATAGGTGTTAAGGGGTGAGGGATCCTGCTGAAGAAACTTAACTGAGTTCTTAGGCCTAGTTCTGACCACTCCTCCCTCCTTTCCTCCTTACTTCACAGTTGAGTATAAGCTACAGGCTGTATTAGAATGCCAAGTGTGGGCCTGCAGGCATTTGTTGAAAATGCAGGTGCCCAGGCCTCTCCCAAGCCTCACAGATTAAGAAGGGTGATATATCAGATATCCTGCTTATCAGATATTTACATTATGATACATAATGGTAGCAAAATTGCAATTGCAAAATACCAATGAACTAATGTTATAGTTGGGGCTCACTACGGCAAGAGGAACTGTATCAAAGGGTTGTAGCATTAGCAAGGCTAAGAACCACTGCTCTCGAGCAAGATCTGAGAATCTGCAGTGTCTCAAGCTCTCCGTGACTCCTGCATATTCAGGTGTGCCACTGAGGAGACAATGGAGAGCCTCAGTGGCTCTGCCTGGAGAAGAAGGCAATCTTATTTAAGTGTTCAGCAGATAGCCCTGAAGGCTGTGCTGGAGAAGATCTGGAGGCCAGAAAGAAAGCAAGTCTGTAGCCTTGGATGATGGAGTCACAGGCAGTGGCCAGGATGTGTCAGAAGAAAGTGGTGACCAGCAGGGTGGAGATGGAGAGACCATATAGGAATTCCCCACACTCTGCCTTTGGTGTCTGCGGTGACTCTGGTTACTCACATGGGATGGGAAGCATTACGGCCTGGCATTTATTATAGACTCCACACCAAGCAGTGGTTCTATAGCCCCACACTGCATTGCTGCTGATGGATTATATGCAGTAGGTGACTACAAATAGCCTTCTTAGTTTTCTTCTCATCCCCTCTTTGTTGTATGGAGGCTGCTTGTTTGCTTTCCGACCAACCAGACACCCGAAATAATCACTCAGAAACTATATCATTTGCAATATGGTTTGGCCAGTAGCTTAAGCATGTTGCTAGCTAGCTCTTTCATCTAGAATTATCCCATTTCCATTATTTTATATTTTACCATGAAGCTTGTGGCCTACTGGCAAGGTTCCAGCTAGCAGTTCTGCTTCTTTCCCCTCTGGCGGCTCCATGGCATCTCCTGATTCTGCCTTCTTTCTCCCAGCATTCAGTTTAGCTTTCCCCCACCTAGTTCTGTTCTGCCCTGCTATAGGCTCAAGACAGCTCTTTATTCATTAACCAATAAAAGCAACACATACACAGAAGGACTTCCCACACCACCTCCTCCTGGGTTTCTTATTCTGTACCTTCACCTGGAAGGGGCTAGCATCAAACACTTGGCTTCCCAATTTCTGTCTCTGTGATTCTCTTGCTAAGGCAAGGTACAAAGAAGGAGCTAATGTCTTCTGTGGCATAAAAATTAGAGATGGGGGCTAATAGTGGAGGGTATAGAGGTTTGAATGAGAATGTCCCTCATAGGCTTCCATATTTGAATACTTGGTCCCCATTTGGTGGTGCTGTTTGGGGAGCTATAGGAGGTGTGGCTTTGCTGGGGGAATTATGTCACTGGGGTAGGCTTCCAGAGCTCAAATCCTGACACTTTCGGTTTGTTCTCTCTGCTTCATGCTTGCTGCTGAGGATGTGAGATCTCAGTTGCCTGTTCCAACCACTATGTCTACTTTTTATTACTATGTCTCCTTGTCATTGTGGGCTCTTATCTCTCTGGAACTATAAACCCAAATAAACTCATCTACAAGTAGCTTGGTCATGGTGTCTTATAACAGCAACAAAACAGTAATTAATATAGAGGGCTCAAGACAGTTCAAGGATTAAGAATATGGTGCCAGGGTGATGCCGTAAAACAATCACACACCAGTTCAGAATCAGGATAATAAAAGGGTTATTGATTTAAGGGATAAACTTACAGATCACCGTCCTAAACAATAGTCCTCTGAGCGCAAACAGGAATCTAGCAGCCAGAACAGGAGCTGGAAGTAAGAGAGCAGGTGCATGGTTCCCAATCGCTTTTTAAAGTATAAGAGATCACACCCCAGTGGGCTGGTATCTTAAAGGCTATTGGCTGAAGGAGCAGAATGTGCTCCCACAGCACCAGGGTTTTTGACTATGGCTCTTGAATGAAGCCATCAGCTGTTGGAGTGGTTTCCATTCCCTTACACTTGTGTATAATTCTATCAAGTAAGGGACAATATATCCCTATGTCCCTTCACTCTATCCCCAAACTCCAGTTCCCTATTTGTGTCTTAAACACAAACATCCAATAGATGGATACAAGAATTAGATGCTATGTTTGTAAAACTTTTGAAGCCCATCATCTAATCCATGCATTTTTCACCATAAAGCGTACTGGGCTGGTATTGTTAGCCTGGTTTTATGAGTTTAGAGAAGCAACACAACTTATCTGAGATCACACAGCAGAGATAAATATCTGGCATCAACTTGTGACCAACTGGGTTCTACTGTTTTATGAATTTTACCATTGATAGATAAGGCTCTTAAGGTTGCCAGGACTTCAGATGACTTCTTTCCTGGGGAGGAGGCCCACGGCTAATATGAAAGTAGGAATCTTATCCTACCCGGTGCTCACACTCAGGTCCCAGGCCACAGTTCCCAGGCTTATCAGTGGTCAAATCCAAGCGCTCTCTCTCTCTCTCTTTCTCTCTCTCTCTCTCTCTTACATTCATTCAGCACCTCAGGCAGGAGGCAGGCTAAGGCTAGCTATCTTATAAATCATGCCACAGATGAACTGAGTTGGACCTACAGCATAATTCTCTTTCAGTGAAAGGATACAAGGCTGGAGGCAGAACAAGGGTAGGAAGAATGACAGAAGGGGACCACTGTCCTCGTATAGACTGAGAGGAAAGTAGATGAGAAGGGGACTAGGCAGGAGGGAGTCACCGCCTGTTTTTCTCTTTCTGTCAATACCTCGGCAAGGCCCGGAGAAGCTCTGCTGGCCCTACCCACTCCTGGAATACTTCTGCTTCTGACCTTGGTGGTTCCTGTCACCCTCTAATGTCAACTTCATCCTTCCTCTGATGCATCCAGCACCCTGATTCCTGCTTTTCCTTGTCTGTCCTCATGTTTTATTTTCACAATAACAACTTCAGAAACTTAGATAAGAAATCCAAGTCAGATTATATCACTCCTGGGCTCCCTATACTGCTCATTTCATTAAATCACAGCCAGGGTCCTTGGTGCCTATGTGACTTGCACTCATCTTCTCCTCGCTGACGTCATGGACTATTATCACTGCCCTACTCCTCTGGACCTCACTGGCCTGCTCCCTGATATTAAGACACTAATGTCTCCATCTGGCACTCCGACATCTACTCTCCCTTCTGCCTCAGATACTCAGCGCAGGTACTGAAACTCTTGGAATCTTCCACGGTCACTTCTTAGCCAAGCTTGCTCTGACCACCCTAGTTAAAGCCATACCTACCTTTTCTAGTCTGCATACTTCTGACTCACCCAAATCCCATATCTCTTTGCCCTCTGGCCATGAGATCACCTGCATGTGAAGTGCCAATCAAATTCACAATCCTGTGTTGTGGGATATTTGTGTTGGTGTAATAAAAAGCTGAAGCACCAATAGCTAGGCAGAAGGTATAGGCAGGACTTCTAGGGAGAGAAAGAAAGAGGAGGAGAATCTAGGTGCACAGGAGATGCCAGGGGAAAACGAGAGAAAATAGGAGGTGCAAGTTGGAAGAGCGGTAATTCCATGTGATAGAACATAAATTGATATAAATAGGTTAATTTAAATTATAAGAGCTAGCTAGGAGTAAGCCTAAGCTATAGGCTGAGCTTTCATAATTAATATGATGTCTCTGTGTCATTATTTGGGAGCTGGCTGGCAGGATAGAGAAAGATTTTTTACAATCCTGCTACCTTCCAGAGATTGGCCCCAGCTCTGCCTGGTGCATGGATTACAAGGGGCCCACGAGAGAGGTATGTGCATGTTCTGCTGATCACATAGTCGGTGACTTATTCCCCACACAGAAGCACACACCTTCATCTTTGGCTAGTCAGCTTGTGAAGAAAGGCCCTAAAAAGCACACAGGAAGATACCTTGTTTTCTGGATACTACCAATAGGACTGAGCTGGGGAAGGGGCCCCCAGGAAAGTCCTGCTCACACAGACTCTCCTCCTGTTGGGAAGGACAGAAAGGCTGTCTTCTCCTCCCCTAACAGAGTACTCCTGATCTTTGGGTCAAAATGGCAGTTAAAAAACCAACCACTGAGGGTTGTGATGGACCGAGGTTATCACAACCTCCCGAAGTGCTTAGTTGGAAAGTATAATGGGTCTTTCTTAAGACTGCCAGCTTCAAAATAATTATGTGGAGACTGTTTATTAATTATGAGAGCTTGGCCATAACTTAGGCTTATTCCTAACTAGCTCTTAAAACTTAAATTAACCTGTTTATATTAATTTATGTTCTGCCACATGTCTCATTACCTTTCCTCAGTACAGTATGTCCAACTTCCTCCACTCCTGGCTGGCGAATTCCTCACTCTCAGATCCTTTCCCCAGTTGCTCTCTCTCTCCCTGGATGTACCTCTTATCCTGTCCTGCCTAGCTATTGGCCATTCAGCTCTTTATTAAACCAATCAGAGGGTGCCTTAGGCAGATGAGGAAGGACAGACACATCTTCACAGTGTGAGCAAGTATCCTGCAACAGGGGAGGGAGAGGCATGAGGGCAGGTAAACAAAGGGTTTCCGGAGTGTTCTATCAAAAACTATGAGCAGGTGTGCAGGCACACGGTGGAAACAGCAAGGCACCCTCCAGCCTGGCTTGGAGGGAAGTCCAAGCGGGAAGAATCCCTAGCATATGCCTGCTCTTTCCTTCCTGTGTCCAGGCTTTCAATCAGTCAGTGGGTATTTATGGGAGACCAGGCGTGCGCAGGAAGGTTCTGGGGAAACAAAAACATAAACAAAAATGAACAGCATGTTTTCTTTGATTTGAAAGGACTTAGAATCTAGAAGTCAAGAGAGTTATAACAAGGAAACAAGAACAAACAAGCAAATGTAAAACTAATTAATTTTTGTTATTGTTTGAGGCTATGAAGAAAAACAGCAGGATCTTTATAGTTGGATGTTTGTGGGAAGCTTACTTGAGTCCCCAAGGGAGGGAGCAGCAGGAAACAAGAGCAATGGGAGGCAGAGAAGCAGGCATGTGTCCTAGGGAGAGACCCTGAGGTCCGAGGACAGTGGGAAGGACTATGGAGGCTGCTTGGTACAGTGTGGCCGGGGCTTTCATGAGCTCTTCACATGGTAACGTATCTGAGAAACCTGGACCTTAGTCCTGCTTGAGCCCACAGCAATCCTCGGGCCCTTGAGTGATGGTTCTGCCTGTTAACGCCTGCAGGTGACCTCCTCGATAAGCCTTGCCTCAGCACCCATCCCTTCCCCACACACCATTCCCTCGTGAGCATTCCCTAAAGCTGCACAACTGACAGCTACGTTGTTCTCTGAGTTCCCAGCCTGGACTGTCACTCAGCCAGGCCGTGAGCCTTTGTGTTGATAGAACTGTGCCTTTAACGGGGCAAGGACACCATGAATGTGTTCAAAGGAGGGAGGGGAATGAGGGAGGGAGTAGCAAATTTCTTTAAAAACGGAGTATTTGACACTAGAGTTAGTACTAGTAAGGTATGTGTCTGGAACCCTTGAGGACCTAGGTTTTTGTAAGCATCTCTGTAGAGTCTGTTATTTCTGCCATTGAAATTTTCTCTTTTTCCCTTCCTTCCTTTCTTTGTTTTGTGTCAGGGTGGTACAAATTTGGAGGTCAGAGGGAAACTTCTGGGGGGTCAGTTCTCTCCTACCATGGTGGTAGGTTGCCAGGCTTGGCAGCGAGCACGGCTTGATAAGCTAGCTTGCCAACCTGTCACATACCTTTCCCCAACTCATTGCCCCCTATTCTCTGTCCCCCCTTTCTCCACCTGGCCACTAGCATCAGTTCTTGCCTCCCTTTGTTCCCAGAGAACCCATTTTTGATGTAATTTCCATCATCATTTTTTTGAGAGTTACCTTGTAAACTTCAAAGGCCACGCTGGGGAAGCGAATGCTCGAGTTCTCAAATGTGTTCACCAGCAAAGCAAATGGCTCTTCAAAACCAAATTAATGATGCTGCAAAATGACAAATTACTATGTGTCACCGACCCCAGGAGTCCCTGGGGGATTCCTGCGAATGCAGAGTGGCACAGTAAGGAATGCTAATGGCACCTACCCTCACCTGTATTGCGTGTGGACCTCTGGGAAGGAGGTGGCGATGAGATTCTCATCCTCATTCCAGATGCCACTCACTCCCATTCACACTGGGCCACGGGTTTAGCTAAGTACTCCGTTTCTAAGGAAACCCAAGTTGTCAGTCCTGAGCCATATGGGAATGATGGTGATTTATTTAGGAAAAGCAAGGTCTGTCACTTTAAGCTTACTGCTACGAAATTGCTTTTTGATTACCTCCCGCCTTATTGCATTGTCTTGTCACAATAAACTACAGAAACAAGTGGCAAGGTTAATAATTATGGGCTCCATTCTTGTCACTCTCAGGGCCCAGCAAGGTCACAGTGGCAGCCCCAGTGTCATAAGGCAGGCTGCTCCGAGCTCCTGCCCTGCAGAAGAGATCTTCATGGAAATCACAAGCAACTGACTCTCCTTAGGTGGTTCTGGACTCTGAACTGCCTCTGGGCTCTTCTGGGACCAGAGTTTCTGCAAACCAGACTTATACTCCTCATGACTGAATTTACCCTTGGATGCTCTCCTGCCTTTAACATTCTCCCTTTAGGTTTCCCAGCTCTGAATGCAACAATCTGAACTCCACTACACATTCCTCTTCTCTTGAGAGCATCCACTCCTTCTTTTCTTGCCTTTCAAGTCCATGGTTCAATGTCCACTCCATCCCTCGTAGCTATGGAGCCACTATCAGGTGCCACACATTTCCTTAGACTTGCAAGGAGATCTGAGGATGAGTGTGTACCAGCTTTGGGCCCTCTACCCACATGGGTTCCATGCTGAATTCTAACCTTGAGGCAGGTCATACTAGGGAGTGGGACCTTTGGGGTTGATGAAGGCATGAGGACAGAACCCCTAGGAATGGGATTAGTACCTTCATAAGAGGTCACAGAAGGACCCTCACTCCTCAGCCCTGTGAAGCAATACTGGGAAGGCCTAGGTGTCCTTTTTTTCTATCGACTTATGGAAAACTGGTCCCCAGTGGATATCAACCTGCTGGAACCTTCATCTCAGACTTCCAAATCTTAGTATTGTATGGAATGAATTTTCATGAATTACAGACTGTCTACCCTATGCAATTATAGTGACCCAAACAGACAGTCTTAGTTAGGTTTCTATTGCTGCGATAAAACACAATGACCAAAAGCAACTTGGGAAGGAAAGGGTTTTCAGGTCACACTCCTTCATTGAGGGAAGTCAGGGCAGAAACTCAAGGCAGGAACCGAAGCAGAGCTCATGGAGGAACACTGCTTACTTTCTTGTTCCTCTTGGTTTGCTCAGCCTGCTTTCTAATACAACTCAGGACCACCTGGCAAGAGGTAGAACCACCACAGTGACCTAGGTCCTTCCACATCAATCATTAACCAAGAAAATGCCCCACAGGCTTGCCATTCTGGTGGGGACATTTTCTCAAGTGAGATTCTTTGTTCCCAAATGGCTCTAGCTTGCATCAAGTTGACAGAACAACAACAACAACAACAACAACAACAAACAAACATCAAACAAACCAAGACATAAGACAAAAGTTTCTATGATCCATGCTTTACACCAAGGAGCCAGTGCTCAAGAAGGGGACTCATCTGCCCCTGGACAAAGGTTTGCTAGAGAGAGGTCCAGATAGAAGCGTGCAACACAGTCAGGCCCTATCTGTTCTCTGTGGTCTTAGCATCATTGAATAGGGTCCACACCAAGACCTTTCTGTGGCTGTCTCCTTGTCTGGTCCAGAGGCTCCACAAGGGGTATGCTTAAAATCACAGCCTCTGATCCAGGGGAACATCACTTAAGGGGACCTCCCTTGATCACCATCTCTCCTCAGCCACTGCCTTCTGTTATTTTTGCTTGATTCTTTGCATTTTCTATGCTCGTTGAGGTTAAGGGTTACCGTCACATAGTCCTTGGTCCTCTTTCTGGTCCCCATTTGCTCTTTGGCCATGTCATTGAGTTTTACACATTGTAAGGATATTTATATGACTGAAGCTCCCCCACTCCCTTTATTTTTATTTTTAAAAAACAAGGCACACTTTTACATACAGTAGAGTGTGCCAATCATGTAGCTTATAACTGTTTATATGATTACAAATGTGCGTGGAAGTATCAGGTTGAGATTCAGAAGGCTCCTATCACTTCAGAACGTTCCCTGGCGCCTCTTAGTTGTCAACAGCTTCTCTCCTCAAGGAGTCCCTTTCAGCAGATTTTGCTAGTCTTTAAATTTCTTATATGTACTCGTTTGGGCCTGGTTTATCATATGGCTTTCCAAGAATATCATTTATTATGCTGATAACTGTTTTGTTATAACTTTAGAAAAATTTAAATTTCCAACAGACGCAAAAGCATTAAGAAAAGTACAATCAGTAGTCTATCGTTCAGTCCCACCTGCAAAGTGAATCTCAGCAATAACTCTGTCTGAAATGTAAATATTTTGACATATATTTGTAGAGATTAAGATCTTTTTTCTTTAATGTGATTATACCATAGTATTAGTACACCTAAAATATGATAACAACTCCTCAATATTCTCAAATACTCACTCCGTTGTTTGTTTGGCTCTGGCTGTTAGCCATCTTCAGATGGAACACTAGGTTGGCAGACAGTTCTTTGGTTTCTTAGTTTATGAACACTTCTCTCTCCTCTCTTTCCCTCCCCTCCTCACAGTGTTGAAGAAACTGGTTGTTTTTTTCTATGACATTTTCCCATTCTTGACTGATCAAATTCATCCTGTAACTCTGAACATATCCTTCTGTCCCTGGCATGTCCTAGAAAGTGGTAAGTAGATGCAGAGGCTCAATCACAATTACACCCAGTCTATTTCTGCCTCTTTTTTGGGGGGGGGCAAGGATGCTTCATAGTGCTGTCAGGAGGCACATCATGCCCATGCTGGCTTTGTGATGCTGCCGATGGTCACCCTTTAGGACCCACCCAGGGCTCTTTAAATATGATCGTATATCCTTATTATGCCTTCACAGCTTCTCAGAGTGCTTCTGTAAGAAAGACTTTCTGTAATCAACCATTGATTACCTAGAATTCATAAGGGTAATTCATAAGGGAAAAGTAATTTAAATACTTAATGATTTTTCTCTTATTTACCAGTAGGTTTTTTTTATTTACTAACTTTGAATAATGAATTTGTTCTTTATTGTCCTCAAAGGGCCAAGGCTATTCTTTTCAGTACCTTTATGAATGCGTGGATTTTAAAGCATTTGATGCATGCCAATCTATTGCAGCTGATCTCATTGGTGAATTGTCCTTTATTTGCTGGTAGGGACCCCTTCATTTGCCTGAACTGATGACCCTTACATTTTTATCTTTATTTCAACCTCTGTCTTGAACTCTAAACTCACATAACCAACTACCTGTCAAGTACTTTAGGTTACGAGATCTCAAATATAAATAATATACACAAGGCAGACAGCAGGTCCCATCAATTCTGGTCTTGCAGACCTCACAGTCATATCCAGTGATATCTGTTTCATTTTAGTTGCTCTTGGGGGTATCCCCTACTCCCCTCTAACTTTACAACCAAGGTCAAAACACCCATCCTTGAATCCCTTTTTACTACAATGGTTCAAGCCCGTCGTATCTTTCATATGAATCCAGTCCACAGTCTTCTAATTGTTCTACCCTGTCCCACACTTTCTCCCAAAGGTTTGCTCTCAGTATGGCAGCCACAGTGGTGGTGTGAGAAACCTAAGTCAGATCATGGCAATTTGTAGTTCACTGGGAATGTACTGGTGTCTAGAGATCTTTAATGTTCTTCCTGCCTCCACCCTTGCTGCATTCACCTACAGTACCCACCCTTCCTGAACCAACCAGCAATCTCTGCTCTCATCTCACTCTACCTATCTGATCCGCTGCACCCAATGCACCTCTTCTCCTTGCACTACACTCGGTGCCACACCCTTCAAGCCATGTCATTGCTTGTATTTCCTTCTCCTTCCCAATCTCATCGATCTATGCCAGCCAGTTCCGACATTCCACTTCATTCTGCCCTACCCCAGCTTCCTTTTTTCACGCTTCATCTTCCTATTCCACTCTGTGTTACCCACTCTACTTCACCCCCGTCTACTGTACCCTCCTCATGCTATTCTTGTTCACTCAGCCCCCTTACACACTGGGCACACTGAGTTCTATCTCTTCCATTCAGCACCATTAACCACCACGTACCCACTGAACGTCTCCTCATCCTATTCCTGTCTACTTAGCCTCATTACATGCCATGTATGTTTGGTTCACTGACATTTCTGGAACACTTCTTGAATGTGGTCACTTCATGGCCTTTCTTCTTGCCATTCATTATTCCTACAGATAGTCCTAATGCCCATTTCCTCAACTCTTTTAGAGTCTTTATTAGCTTTTTTTCTCAATAAGTTTCTCTTCCTTAAAAAAGTTTTTGTTATTTGTTTTTATGTGTGTGCTTGTGTGAGTTTATGTGCATTATATACATACAGGAGGTCACAGAGGCCTGAAGAGGGCATTGGATTCCCTGGAACTGGAGTTATAGGTCATTGTGAACTACCCTATGGGTGCTGGAAATTTAACCCAGATCCTCTACAAAAACAGTAAGCACTCTTAACTGCTGAGCCATCTCTCCAACCCCTTTCTTCTTTTAAAGACAAGTTTATTTATGGTCTGGTGATATGACAAAATGAGTAAAGGCCACAAAACCTGATGACCTCTGTTGGATCTATAGGACCCAAATGGTGGAAGGAGAGAACCAATTTCTGCAGGTTGTTTTTGACTGCCATATGCATATTGTAGTGTATATGTGCCTCCATAAAGAAATAGATGTAATAGAATTTTTAAAAGAGCTATTTATTTATTTATTTATTTACTTACTTACTTATTTATTTATTTATTTATTTATTTGTGTCTCTGTTTGTGAACACATGCACAGAGGCCAAAAGAGGGCACTGGGTATTTTTCTCTATCACTCTCTGCTTAATGCTTTGAGGCAGGGTCTCTCCTAGAACTTAGGACTCACATTTTCTTGGCTAGGATGACAGCCAGCAAGCCATAGCAATCTAGAGCAAACTAGCTCTACCTACCTTGCATCTGGAGTCATAGGCACCTGACTTGTTATGTGGATGCCGGGATCTGAACTCTGGTCCCCCTAATTATATAGAAAGCACTCTTAACCACTGAGACATCTCTATCATCTTTTTAAAAAAGTACAATCCTCTCACTCCAGTAGTCCCGATTCTTTTCTTCATTTTCTTTGGAGCATTTGCCATCATGTATAAATAATGTTCATTTCAAATTGTACATTTATTATGAAGTGTGTTCACTGCTATCTGTATCTTCAGGTACCAAATAGAATATGGCTCAACTTTGATGGATTCAAAAACACGAGGTGGTATCTTGATTCTCTATATTCCCCAGTAATGTGTAATTCCCACAGGGCAGGGTTTCATTTGTTTTCTACTGCTTCCCAGGTCTTCTGCCTGGCACACAGTAGGAACTTAATAAATGTCCATTGAATGACCCTTAGTGTCTGGTACATGACTGATGCCCTAAGAATGGCTTAATTTTCTCCTGCTTACTAAAACTCTTTGGCAAATGCAGGGCTATGGTCTGCCTCATCTTGAACAATAAGAAAAATATGGTATATAAGGAAAAGCACCAGATGTGAAGCTGAAGACACTAAGTCTGAGATATAATGTTGATGATGGGACATTGAGTCAATCCCTGAACTTCACTAACTTCAAATTTATTGATATAAAGTGGGTTAATAATCATATTCCCAAGAGCTATACCAGAAGTATATTGAAGGAAAGAGCAAGGATACATGGAAGTGCTTTGCCTCCTTTAATTTACACCCCTGTGGTTGGACTCACTCCTTCCCTGGAGGATCCCTTTCCTGCCTTCCACTCACATGCAGACAAGCTCTACACCTAAGCTCTCCTTACTCCTCATATAAGCACCCTAATATTATCTCCTGTCTCTTCTTCCTCTCCTCTAACTCATCTCTGGGAGTGGGGCTGTAGGCTTCTGTCCCTGTCACTCAGACTGATGAAATAGAAAGGCTGTTTGTCACTGTCTCACCATGCTTGACTGTTGGATAATTCTTTGAATGTATTTACAGTTTTTTAAAACTCCCCACTTTCCTTCTCTGACGTTTTTCTACTTTTGAAAGTTAATTTTTTTGAGCAAATGTCTTTCCATGTATACCGGGCTTGTCTGAAATATCCACACTTAAGTGCTGGGATTTCAGACACCACCATGCAATGCCTAGCTGTTTATGCTTCTTTTTAATATCCTAGAAATCCCTTAAATTCTGCCATTGTTCTTTTATATTTCATTCTATATAGTTGTTCTCAGCAGCACACTTGTCTTAAAGACTCCAGACTGTTGTGGGATATTTGTACACTGTGTGAAGGTGTATTGCTGTGCTTGGTATAATAAAAAGCCAAAAGAAAGAAGCTAGGCAGGACTTCCAGGGATAGAGAAGACTCTGGGAAGAAGATGGGTAGAGTCACCAGCCACATGAGAGGAAACAGGAGGTGCAAGATGGAAGAGAGGTTATGGCACATGATAGAATTTAGATTAATGTAAGTGGGTTAATTTAAGTTGTAAAAGCTAGTTAGGAACAAGCCTAAGCTATAGGCCAAGTTTTCATAATTAATAAGAAGTCTCCATGTCATTATTTGGAAGCTGGCTGGTGGCAGGACAGAAAAAATCTTGTTATACCAAACACTGTTTGGTATTGTGTTTCTTCTAACAGTCAGGCCCACAAAGCTCAGTATTAAATTCCCATTGAGCACCAAGTTTCACAGTGTGCATCCTACAGGTTCCCTAAAGATGCATGTGTTAAAAATCTTGGTTTCAGGGTATTGCTATTAGGAGGTAGAAGAAATGTTCAAAGATAGCACCTGGTGGAAGGTCGTGTAGTCACTGCATGAAGTGAGAAGCTTCCTTCATTATGCACACTTTGCTGTGCTTTGCAGCCTCACCACAGGCCCCAATGCAATAAGGCCAACTGATCATGGACCAGAACCTCAAACAATGAGCCAAAAGAAACGTCTTTCTTAATAAGTTGATTTTTTTCAGATATTTATTACAGCAAGGGAACAGTATCTCAGGTATTTGTGACAGTGACTATATTTGTACAGGAACACTGGCTTTTTCCTGCCATTAAATTAAAAATAACAACAGCTTGATCTGAAACATTAGCTTTCTGGATGGAAAATCTACTTGCCTTGAGACTGTAATTATCCTGTTGTCTCTCCTAGTCCCCAGGACTTATTCACACTGATTATCTTGGAAGTTGTCAGCCTCTATAATCATGTAAGCTAATTCTCTATATTATACCCCCACACTCATAGATACATTCGTTCTCTTTGTCTGAAGTTTGACTGATAGGTAGATGCTAAACCTCCTTTCTATGTCTGAAGCAGTCATGCCCATTGACATCTCTAGGGGCCTGTTCAGTAACACTGCATAAGGAGTTTGCTTTGGATTTCTGGGCACAGATCCTGCACAGTGTCAAGTAAGAATGGTGTCTTCTCCTGAAAGGCACATTTAAAAGCCGGTTCCTTTGGAACTGACAGCATTTAGGACAGGAGGGAAATGCAATTTAATGAAAGAACAAAGATCCAACACCTGGACTCACAGAGACAAAGGACAGTCCCTTGGCAGCAGCTTGACTAATAGCTCAGGACTCCATTAGCAAAGTCCTGGCCACAGGCAGGGTGGGGAAGGAAGTGAGGTGGGCAGGCAGGGCAGGGAAGGACCTGTGGTGGGCATCTTTCACATGCCTTTAGATGGTTCTCTTGCAATGTTGGCATCAGTCAATGTAGATGTGTAGATGAAGACTGCTTGTTTGTTTTCCAGCTGCCCAGAACCAAATAATCACACAGAAATTATATTAATTACAACACTGTTTGGTTGATGTCTCAGGCATATTTCTAGCTAGCTCTTACATCTTAACCCATTTCTATTATTTTTTTATTTTATCACGAGGCTTGTGGTTTGTTGCCTCTTGCTTCTTGGGCAGCTACATGGCATCTGCCTCCTTCGGCAGCTACATGGGGTCTCTCTGACTCCATCTACTCTATCTCTATAGCTCCGTTTGGATTTCCTTACTCTACTAAGCCATTGGTTGAAACAGCTTTATTCATTATCCAATAAAAGCAACACATATGTAGAAGGATATACTACATCATTTTCCTTTTTCTGTCTAAATAAAAAAGATTTTAACATAGTAAAATTACATATGCAAAACAGTTATCAAGCAAGAATTACAG
>LOJH01007022.1:9437-31579 GCA_001685095.1 Ellobius talpinus | reverse complement strand
AGGGCCTGGGGATGCGGTGCAGTTAGGTGATGGGCCAGTAGGAGGCGGCCAGGCCCCTTCCCTGGCAGCCCTGGGGGCCCAGCGCGCCCTTGTCCCTAGGCTTCCCGGAACGTGCCGCAGAGAGCGAGCCGGTGATTTCCCAATGCTTAAACTTTGGCAGCTGCTATCGCATGAGCGTTTCCTGCATACCGACCCAGCAAATTCTTTTCCAGGGACACGGGGCCTCTGAAAGCCGGCTTCCCCAGCCTTGAATGCTTAGCCGGAAGTAAGAACTGAAAATTCCATATGGTTGATACAGTAGCTAGTCCACCCCTCTATCGTGGCCCTTGAAAGGTAACCAGCTGGAAAACCAGGACTACTGTAGTCTCTGCCGTGATGCATGACTGGCCGACTCTTTTGAATTGATGAGGCTAATCCTTATTTTGGGAGCACATTCCAGAAAAGCGGCTGTTTAAGAGGGGCATAGCGGTGTACATCTTTAATCCCAGCACTTGGAGGGAGGGGGGCAGAGGCGGGAAGATCTCTGAGGTCGAAGCTAGTAGCCTTTTCTGCAATTAGCGTTCTAGGCTAGCCACACAGTGAGACCCTCCCTACCTTAAAAAAAATACTGTGTTTGACTTGAGCATGGCTCATTTTTTAAAGAGTTTTGTCTTTAACAACAACAACAAATTTTAAATACAAGATGATTTAACAGAAAGCAACAGATTATTATTGGCTGTTTGGGTAGATCAGGGGCCATTTTAAAGAGAAAGAAAAGTCGGAGTGGTGGGGCCCCTCCATTAACTCAGCATTTCTGAGACCGAGGCAGAAGAATGTCCAGCCCAGGCCAGCCTGGGCTACTTGGCCACTCTCTTTTCTCAAAACCAAACAAAACAAAACCGTAAAGGAGCTTTAGGAAGATTGCTTTGGCTGTCAGTGGCCCAGTGCTCCAGATCTGCCCGGAGCAGCTGTCCTGGGCTGTAAAGTCTGGAAAACCCCTTACACTGTGTCATCATGAAGTATGTTTTGTTCCCTGATCCGGTTTCTTCTGGCCAGCCACTAAAATGAGGTCGTTTATCCCCATTTTACAGCAGGGAAGGTAAACCAGAAGTAAGCCAGGGGTTTAGGGCTGCGCAATCACAGGCTCACTCTTCTCACTGGGGCCATTGTTTTCCACCTAGGACATCGTTCTCGCTAGGCAAGCCCCAGACCTTTGGCTACAGCCCCAGCTCATACTCCTTTGCAAATATGTTATTTTTAAAAGATTTTTTTAAAAAAAAATTTGTGCGTATTAGTATTTCGTCTGCATGTGTGTAAGCATACCGTGTGTGCCGTGTTCGGCTAAAAGAGGGTATGGGCTCTCCTGGAACTGGAGTTGTAGATGGTTATGAGCTGCCGTGTGGACATAGGGAATCAAACCTGAGTCCTCGGCAAGAGCGGCATGTGCTTTTAACCACTGAGCCATCTCTCCAGCCTCATTTATTTTATTTGTATGTGCGTGTGTACGTGCGTGTACGTTCACATGCCTGTGGAGAGCAGAAGAGGGAGTTGCAGTACTAGGAACTGAATCTCAGTCTTCTACCAGAACAGCAAGTGCTATTAACCGCTGAGCAAATTCTCTAGGTCGTCCTCCCCCCACCCCAGTTTGTTTTGTTTTTATCTTATTTATTTATTTTATGTGTGTGGTTGGGTGTTTTATCTCCATGTATATCTGTATGCCACACGTGTACCTAGAACCCCGGAGGCCAGGCGAGGGCTGGAGTTACAGATGGTTGTGAGCTGCCACGTACATGTTGGGAACTGAATTCAGGTCCTCTGCAAGAGTAGCAGGTACTCGTAACTGCTGAGTCATCTCTCCAGCCCTGCTGTGTGTTTTGGGAACAAGGTCTTGTTTTGTATCCCAGGCTGGTCTCAAGCTCTCAGCCCTTACCCTCAGCTTCTTGGGTTACCGGCTGTGGACAGGTACCGCGACACCCGGCTGTCATGTCATACTCTGTTCTTCTGGCTGGATGGTAGACTTCTCAGGAGCTGAGAAGGGGGCCATGCCAGCCCTGTAGCTCTTCAGCCTTTCGTCAGTGTGGTCAGATGGACCCATGCCTTGCAGGTTTCCTGTAGCAAGATGGTTTGTTGCTTCCGAGGCTTGGTGGGAGCTACCTTCATGACACTCATGTTTAGTGGCAGAAGCTAGCTAGCATTTTGGGAGAGCCTACAGCTTGCCAAGCTTGGCGCCAGAGTGCCTTACATGGATTGTCTTCGTGTGTGCGTGTGATGGACTTGCTTTTCTGTTTTGTGCTTGAGGACACAGGTTAGACATTGTCTCAGGTCACCCAGCTGCAGAGAGGCCTGGAATAGACAATTCCAGTTGTATACTCAGTGTCTTCGCCCACAGGGCTTTTCGGGTTCGCTTGGGTGTCGACTCCATGTCTTCCTATATCAGAAGGAGAGCATTTGAGTCACTATTAGGCAAGTGGACATGGGGCCTTAGCAGAGACCAGTGAGAGGCCATTAGTGTTCGGGGTAACGTGGCAGCTTAGAGCAGTTCCTGGCCAGCTGGCTTATGTGAGCAGCCACTGTCAGGAAAACCAGTAATGGTACACCATTCTGCTGTCTGCCATCTCGTTGTTTGGGGATTCTTTCTTCTCCTTTTTTCTCTTTTTTAAAGGTTTATAATTTTATTTCCAGGTATGAGTTTTTGTCTGCATATACGTATGAATACCACCTGTGTACAGTGCCTGCAGAGGCCAAAAGTATTCATATTCTCTGGAACTGGAGTCACAGATGGTTATAAGCCATCATGTGGGTGCAGGGAGCTGAACCTGTGTCCTCTGCAAGAACAGCAACTGCTCTTAATTGCTGAGCCACCTCCAGCCTTTAGCCACACACTTTATAGTGGCCTGGGCAGTTACCTCCACAACCAGGCATGTCACCACCTCTGAGGTTGTCTGACCATCAGCAAGATAGTTCACCTTCCCGTGTCTTAGTTCACTGCTCTGCAAATGGTTGATGACAGCACCTACCTCACAGAACAGTAGCAAGAGTGGAAGGGTTCGTCGCTTGTCAGACTCCAAGCCCAGCATTTGGCAGATGGCATTCGCACCATAAATAGCTCACCCTACCGAAGCGCTGTCATACGCAAGAAGCAGCTGCTAGTGGGTTGCTGCGGCGCCTGACGTGGCCATTACAACGCGTTGTTTCCATGCCAATATTCAGTCCTGGGCATCTTGTTCATGAGGTTACAGTGATCCTGTGCAAATGGTATTTATTTGATCATTGGCAAATGTCACACGGAGCTTGCTGAATGCTTGGCCCTGTTTTGGATGCCAGCGACACTGCGCTGAAGGGGACATACCTCTCCCTGCCTCAGGCTGGACGTCATCGTCATACAGGGTCCTAGAAAGTGGTATAGACATAGGGTTGGGGTTGTGGCTCATTTGGTGGCATGCTTGCCTGGCATGCATAACATATCCAACACGGCACAAAACCAAACATGGTGACTCATGCCTGTCATTCTAGCATTCAGGAGATAGAGAAGGGAAGAACAGAAGTCCACAGGTCTGGAGAGATGGCTCAGCAGTTAAGAATACTGGCTGCTCTTCCAGAGGACCTGGGTTCAATTCCCAGCACCCACATGGCAGCTCACAACTGTCTGTAACTTTCATTCCAGGGCACCTGAAGCCCTATCCTGGCCTCTCCAGGCACCAGCATGTATATGGCACACGATCATACACAACACCCACACGCATCAAATAAAACAAGGAAAGTCAAGGTAATCCCCAACTACATATCAAGTTTGAGGGCAGCCTAGGATACAGAAAACTCGGAAGGAAGGAAGGGAGGGAGGGAGGGAGGAAGGAAGGAGAGACTCCAGAGAGAATAGAGTGGGGAGGAGGGAGGAGGCATGAAGTGGAGGTGGCAGTTCTAGTATTTTGTGGAGTGGTCTGAGAAATCCTGACTGAGAAAGTGGTCTTGCTGAAGTTAGTGAAGGAATGCACCATATGGGCACCTGTGGGGAAAGTAGGTCAGACAGAGAGAAGAGCCAGTACAGAGGTCCTGAGGCAGGAGGATGCGCAGAATAGTATAAGAGGTAAAGAAATGATAGTGAGAAGCTAGAATGTGTAGACCTGGGGACAGAGAGATGACATGATCCTACCTCCGCTGGGAGGGTCACTCTGGCCCCTGTGCTAGACTCAACTGTGCAGGGGCCGGAGGGAGATGTAGGAGGGAGGAAGGGCATTCTGTAGTAATCCAGGCAGAGGTACTAGCAGAATAGACGAAGACCGTGGGAAATACTGTACTCCAAACCTCTGTGACTTTTATTGTGTTTGTGTGTGCATACCTGTATACACATGTGTGTGCACATGTGTGTATGCACATGGAGGTCATAGAACAAGTACTGGAGTTGGAGCGCCCCTTCCAGCCTGTGAATTGGGTTCAGGTCATCAGTCTTGGTGACAGGTGCCTATAGCTGCCCCCAGATATAATTTGAAGGTCGATACTGGTACTTTCCGACAGACCAGACACCTCTTAAGGTTTATGATCTGAACACGTGTGTGTATACTGGGACTTGTAGAAGCCGCATTTGAAGTAGGTTGAGAGATGAGGTGGTAACGCCTGTAACCCCAGTGCTAGGGAGGATGAGGCTGGAGGATAAGCGTTGAGGCCAGCTTGGGCTACAGAGAGATGCCTTGTCTCAAAAATAAAGAAATACAGACCTGAAGGAGGGGAGGGAGGGGAAGCAAAAGGAGGGGAGGGAAGGAAAAGGAAGAGAGGAGATTTGGGGTAAAGAAGCCAGGTGGATGTTGATGTGGTTAAGCCTAGTCAGCATTCAGCTAGTGGGAATCAGAGGATTTGAGTGTAGGTTGATTGATTACTCTAGAGGTGAGGTGGGAGGGTCCAAACTGGACGTACAGCCTTGGCCGCACAGAGAGCAACTGGCTGGTCAACTTTGAACAGCTGCTGTGTGGGAGGCGAGGATGGGGCTGGGGAACTTGATTTAAGATCTTTGCCAATCTCCACGTTACAGATGTCCTCTGCTCAGCCAATTAAGGGCACATAGCAAAAGAGTGGTCTCATGGCTAGAAGACGCTGTTCTGAGTGTGTGGTGACCTTTGCTCTTTATAGAATTCAGCTGGTTATTCAATAATGTAACTCAGATTTAGTAATAACTATGCTTGACAACCAATTGTGAAAATACCCGGAAATTTAGCAGTTGAACCTTGGAGACCGGTCCAAAGGGGCTTTGGGTTTCATCACTGCTTCTAGCTACCCTCAGAGGAGGCCAGGGAAAGGGCTCTTTGGAAAGAGCTCCATCTAGAAGCCCTGGTCCCCAGATTGGCTGCAGTGGACCAAATGCAGATCAAGGTTGAAAGCCACAGGTTCTGTCTTTGCCTGCTCTGGTGAGTCTGGGCGTCGGGGCCTCAGAACTAGAGGAGACCTTTGGTTGATAAGGGCAATTCTCTAAGTGTCCTTTCATTTGAAATCCTGTTTCCTTCCCAGTTCTTTTACAAAGTCCAGATTTCTGGGCTGTGATTTGAGGCGCATCCCCTCTTCTCGCTCCATCCCCAGGAGTCAGCTCTGTCAGTGGCATCTGTGGGAGCTAGAAAAGGGAATGGGGGTAGGTATGACCCCTGATTTTCCCTCTCTCTGCTGGCCTGAGCAGGGACAGCTGTGGGCTGTCTGGCCTTGTCCCCCTTTCGTGTGAGGGTAAACGGAAGATGGAGCTGGACACTGCCCCTGTTCACCATGGCTGGCCGAGTCCGCCTTTCACCTTTTGGAATGTGAGCAGGGTGTTTGTCTAAATGGGCAGACGCTCTAATGACCTCCCTTAGTTGGGCTTGGAGAGCCAAGGGTGTTGGAATCAGATCCCTGTGCGCACACTCAGTCCTGATTCTAACACGAGCCTGTCAGAGCAATATATTGTCGCCCAGAGGAGGCCCGCCTGTCTTCCTGCTTGCTGACTCCACCTCTTTACTTATTTTATTTTGTGTGTAGAGTGCTTTGCCTGCATGTCAGTATGTGCGCCACGTGCATGCTTCGTGTAGGTTTCCCTGGAATGGGGTTTAGGGTGGCTGTGAGCCACCATGTGGGTGCTGGGAATGGACTCTCTGCAAGAGCAACAAATGCTCTAAACTGCTGAGCCATCTCTCCAGCCTCTACCCTCTCTCTTCTTCCTTATTTTTCTTCCTTTTGATATGGGGTTGCTGTGTAGCCCAGGCTAACCCTGTAGGTGAGTTACCATGTCCTGTTCTGTTTCTTGAACAATAAAAAAATTACATATGAAATTGTATTCTCTATACTCTTTTTGTTTGTTTTGTTTCTCCTGGCTGTCCTAGAACTCACTCTGTAGACCAGGTTGTAGACTTGGATTTATATTTCTTGGCCCTCTGACCCCTTACAGAGGTCTCCCCTAGCACTTCCCCGTCTATGTAGCGTCTCCTTGATAGTAGGGCACGACCTCCCTGGCAAAACATGGGACCAAGGGCCTGTAAAGTACCTGGACCCACTTAGTTCATTTCCCAGGCAAGGAGGCTGAGGCCTTGGCAGATTAAATGCCTTCTTCACAGTTGTGTGGTTGTTTAGGATGAAGGCAAGAACGTGGCTGAGAATGACATTTTCCAGTGTCCCTGTTGACATCTCTGTCCTCTCCTCCAGCTTCTCGGCCTGTTGATTGATGGTTTCCTGACTGATTGCTTAATTAGGCAACAAAGAAAGCAAGGGAGAAGCAAAGTCCTAAGTGGGCGTTTGTCCTGCCTCCTGACCAACATCTAGCGTCGTGTGCACAGCTCTGGTAGGTTCTTCTCATAGCCCTTTCCTCTTGATTGGTGCAGAGCCCAGGAGGAGCACTTGTGTAAACCTCCTCAGACTGCAGCCTTTGCAGCAGCAGGAGGGAGGGAGGGCACAGCAGCGGGAGCGAGGGTGCAGCAGCAGCAGCAGTGGGAGGGGAAGGTGCAGCAGCGGGAGGGAGGGCACAGCAGCGGGAGCGAGGGTGCAGCAGCAGCAGCAGTGGGAGGGGAAGGTGCAGCAGCGGGAGGGAGGGCGCAGCAGCGGGAGGGAGGGTGCAGCAGTGGGAGGGAGAGCGGAGCAGCGGGAGGGAGGGTGCAGCAGCAGCAGTGGGAGGGGAAGGTGCAGCAGCAGGGAGGGGAGTTGAGCCCAGGTCTCACTGTCCTCATCCTGGGAGGCTGAGCTGGCTGTGAGATTGGAGCAGGCTTTGCTCAGCAGGGTGCTTGGCGGGGTTGGCTCTGCAGCTTAGAGGTGAGGGCAGTGGCCCAGTATGTCACAGCAATGGTGTGCCACTCTAGGGCAGGGAATCACTTTATAGTCAATTAACTTTTCCTTTTTTTTTTCTCCCTGAGGCAGGGTCTCCAGCCACTTATATTGCAGGCTGGCTTTGCATTTCTGACCACCCTGATTTCACCTTCCAGGTGCTGGGTTACAGGGGCACATTGCCATACCAGGCCTATTTAAGTGGTCTAATTAGTTAGCATTTGTCTAGTATTCTTTCTCTCTCTTTGGTTTTTCAAGACATGGTTTCTTTGTGTAACAGCTGAACTTGCTTTTGCTTTGTAGACCAGGCTGGCCTTGAACTCAATAAAGATCTGCCTGCCTCTGCTTCCGAGTGCTAGGATTAAAAGTGTGCACCTCCACCGCCCGGCTAGTATTAATTTTTAAAAGACTTTTTATTACTCTTTAGTGTGTGTTACACATATGCACATGCATATACTTGCCATGGCGTGGACGTGGGGGTCAGAAAACAAATCCGTGGAGTGAGATTTCTCCTTCTGCCATGCTGGTTCCAGGGGCTGCAATTAGGTCACCATGCTTCTGGGCATGCTTCACCCACTGAGCCATCTCGTCCACCTTGAGGGGGGGTGAGTGAGAGAAAGAGGGTGGAGGAAGGAGCAAGAGATTGTGTGTACACATGTGTGTCTGTTATATTGTTCAGTTTTGGTTCGGAGAGAGTCTTACTATGTAGCCTAGGCTGCCTTGAACTTTTAGTAATTTAGTAATTCAGAAGGCCTTAGTCTTCTGACTGTTGGGATGACAGGCATGTGCCCAGGTACATGGCTGCGCATGTTTTTGTTTTGCTTTGGTTTGGGTCACATCCTCATCTCTGTCAGTCTTTCCAACCCTTCCCTCTTTCAGATCAGCAGAATCTGTCATGATTTTTTTTTTTAGTGTGCTAGAGACTGGACCCAGGACTCACTCCCAATAGGCAGATGGACCCAGGCCTCACTCCCAATAGACATATGGATCCAGGCCTCACTCCCGATAGACAGACGCTCTGCCACCGACTGGGTTCTTCAGTTCTTTCCTCACTCTTAATTTTGAGACAGGGTCTCTCCAAGTTGTCCAGACTGACCTCAAACTCCATCTGTAGCCCAAGCTGGCCTTGAACTTTTGACTCTCCTGCCTCAACATCTCAAGGACTAGGACCGTAGACACGATCCACCATGCCTGGTTTCCGCCATGTTTTATAGGTGAAGAAGTCAGGACCAAAATGGATTAAGTCGTTTCCGAGGATCCTGCGGCTAGGAGGGTGAAGGCCAGTGCTTGGAACTTCCATGCCATGATTGACTAAGAAAGAGGGTTAGCGTGGTAGCATGAGCTTTATGGTTTGTAATTCGTTCCTCTTAGTCTCCTCAACTGTAGTATGAGAATCATGTCAGAACCAGTGGGCTGAGGCCATACAGATGGCTCACCCAGTTCATGTTGGCTACCACAGTCAACACAGGACTTAGTTGAAGCCATTTATGACAAGGAGAAGGGTCAATAAAGCGTCTAAGGTCGAGCTCAAGCAGGATTGTTCTGACTTGGTGATGAGAATAGGAGGCCAGGCGTGTGCGTTCTTTTATTTTTTCCTTTTGTGTATATGGGTGTTTCACATGCACCATGTGCATGCCTGGTGTCTGCAGAGGCTAGAAAGGGCATTGGATCCCCCTGGGACTGGAGTTAGAGTTGTGACCTGCCTTGTGGGTGCTGGGGATCTAACTCTGGAAGCAACTAGTGCTCTTCGCCACCAAGTGGATTCTCCAGCTTGTCTGTTTGGATGCAGATACCTCCTGTGCTCAGTGTTCTGGAACCTGGCAGCTTTGGCCTCTCCATCAGCATCTGCGTCTTAAACAGTTCCCCAGGGAACTCAAGCACACACTACCGCTTGAGCTATGCTGTTAAGGTTAAAAAACGGGGTCATAGTAAAAACAAGTTAACATGCCCCCTCCCCATCAACACCTGAGGTCATAAGAGCAGGATACATGTCCCTGCCTCCAACAGCTGTAACATTCGAGAGAGCAGGCTCTGCACCTCGCCTGGGCAGCACAGTAGAGCTGACCATGTTGGTGGAGATGTGGGTGAGGCAGCCCCTAGTCGTGAGCATGGGAGAGCTGTCCCCAGCACTCGTCTGTCTTGTGACAGCAGCAACCCCCATCAAAGCCTGAGGCAGTTGGAAGACCATGCCCTAGGTCCTAAGAGTGGGAGAGCTGTCCCTGAGGTGTAGGTGTGGAAGAACTGACCCTGAAGATGTGAAAGCCAGAGAACTGGCCCCGCCCCTTACTTATCGCCTCAGCAAGGAGTGAACTAGCCGGGGGCAATGCAGGAGAGCTCACTCTGGTGGTGAAGACAGAGGAGAGCTGGTAGGCTGACCAACCCTGCAACTACCCAGGCCCAGAGCCAGGGTTCTGTATTGGCCCACCCCAGCATCCACCCATCTGTGATCTGATGGACAGGAATGAGGGGTGGAGGTGGGGTCGGTGGTAGCAGCAGGATATCCAGGAAGAGATCCAGAGAGGGCCCAGCATTGATGGTGTAACAGAAACTAGGGGCATTGAATCAGACCAATGATTCTTTGCGATGAACGCCTCTGTGTAAAAATGTGTGGATAAAGGGGTTACTGCGTGACTCGCTGTGCCGCACTGCAGCGTCCAGGTCGAGATTTTCCCTTTCTCCCCTTCTTTTCCTTTTTTTTTTCTTAAATTTTATTTTGTTTTATTCTGGAGGGGTGGGAGGGAGAGGGGATTGGGAAGCATGATGTGAAAGACACAAAGAATAGATAAAAAGAAAGTTAAAAAACCAAGTAACACATATAACACCCCTGAAAGTTAAAAAACTAAGTAACATGTAAAGCTGATTTCAGGAAGAGTAGTTGTGTAGGTGTTTAGGAATCACTCTGCAAACAATGCTGTTGTAATTCCCAGTGTTGCTTGCTTCAGGAGTTCTGGAATGCAAGAGAGAAGACTAGTTTACCTGGGCATTAGGTCCAGAACACACCTGTCAGAGGAAACCCATGTGACAGAGGACCAGAAGGCAGTGTGGGTCAGGCGCCATCCATCCCCGTTGTCCTCAGAGAGGCGGCCTTTGGCTCCCCCACCTGCCGGCCCCTGCAAGACTCCCCAGCTTCTCTCTGTACCAGCACATCCTGAGCCCTGGCTCCCAGGACCGGATCAGGAGTTTGGTGTGCCGCTTGCCAGCTGGCGCCTCCTCCTTCTCCAGGCTGTTCTCTGGGCTTCAGATTTCTCCTGCACTGACCTTGCAGCTTTTCCTTCCCCCGGGGCAGAGCTGTTGCCAGTGGAGAAAGAAAGGCTCAGGTGCCAAGGACAGGAATTGGGAAGCAGAGGAAAATGGAATGCCCTGTAGTCCATCTGTGTGTTTGAGAATGAGCAGAGATCCAGGGTGAACAGGACAGGAAGGCTGGGGCCACTCAGGCCCTTTGAGCGGAGGAAAGGGTGTCTTGTGGATGCTGGCACAGACACTGTTATTGGACCTTTGTTTTACTTGGGTGTCACTAGAGCTATCTTGGCGGTGGGTCCCCAGAGAGATGAGGAAGGAAGACTAGGACCAGGTAAAAGCAGGTGCATGGCTCACACCTGTAATCCCAGCACTTCAGAGACTGAGGCAGGAGGATTGCCATGAGTGTGAGGCCAGCCTGGGCTACAAAGTAAGACCCTGCTTCATATAATAGCAACAACAATCAAATAAACAGAGGCAAATTTAATCTCAACTGCACAGTGCTGGTAGGCGGGTCAACTCTGGGAGCTTTTATATGTTAGATGATCTCTGTAAGCCCTGGTTTCCCGTCTGTGTGGCCATATTTATTCTGTTCATGCTGTCTGGTTTATGAACGGTGTTCAGCCAGTTTCTGTCGTTGCCTTCACCTCTGTACTACGCCCTATTTCCACCTTTACTTCCCATAGCTATGGGTCCTCTTCGATTCCTTCTGCCCTTTCCCAAAGCCCAGTTTCAGTAGAGACCTTGAGGACTATGGTGATATAAACACAGCGCTGGGCCAGAACAGAAAACCAACCCAGTAAATACTCAGGTGCTCTTGTGACTTGATCCAGGCCTCTTTCTTCTCGGATATGCCACCTGCCACAAGTCAGGCTGGAAAAGCTGGCCAGGAAGGCATGTTTGCCTGTGGAAGGCCAGGTAAGCAATTGCAAGGACCCAGCTTGCCACTCTGTCACCATGGAAGCTTCGTTCCACAGCACTTCAGCCTTTCCACGTGCAAAGGGGACTATAGTTAAACTGTCCTATATGGGTCTTCAGGGCCCTGATCCAGTAAAGCCAGACTGAGAGCATTTGGGTTTGTGATTGGCACATATGAATATCTGTAGCACTTCTAATCAAAACTCAGAGACGGATACTGGAGTTCAGCCTGAAGGTCAGAAAAGCAAAACAGCCAGCCACTGGCTCTTACCTCTAACTCAGTCCAAAATGGCGACCCTGCCTCCAGGAATCTCAGAATGAGATTGTGTCTGTGTGTGAGAGCTGCCTCCTCCCGTCTTATATTCCTCTCTAGTGTTGGGATTAAAGGCATGCACCATTACCGCCTGGTTTCTATGGCAACTAGCGTGGCTACTGGGATTAAAGGTGTGTGTCCCCACTGCCTGGTCTGTGAGGCTGACCAGTGCAACTGTTTGACTCTCTGATCTCCTTTTCTCCCCTTTTTTTCCTTTTTCCTCTTAAATTTTATTTTGTCTTATTCTGGAGGGGTGGGAGGGAGATGGGATTGGGAGGCATGATGTGAAAGACACAAAGAATAAAAAAAAGTAACACATATAAAAAAACCACTAAGTAACACATAACTTTGGCAGCTTTGTTTATTAAAATCAAATGAATGCCACTGCAAATACCATGTATGCCATCAGCTCTCCTGTAAACAGTGGCTAAAAGGCAGCAGGTGCTGCCCTAAGCATCGCAGAAATGTGGAGTTTATTTTATTCTTGCTACAAACCTGAGATGGAGGCAGAGCTCTCGTCCGCATTTCAGAGGAAACTGGGAGCCACCAGGTTCTTAAGGAGCAGAGCTGGGGTCACACTCAGGCGCTAGCTGCACAGTCTTTGCTTTACTTGTTTGTTGTGGTTTTTGATTTTGTTGTTGAGTTGGTTTTATTTGCTTTGTTTTTCAGGCATGGTTTCTTGGTGTAGTCCTGCTGTCCTGGAACTAGCTCTGTAGACCAGGCTGGCCTCTAACTCACGGAGATCCACCTGCCTCTGCCTCTGCCTCTCGAGTGTTGGGATCAAAGGTGTGCACCACCACATACCTTTTCTTTTTCCTTCCTGTGTTGAGAATGGGACCCAGTGTCCTTGTTATACTGAACAGTTTACAACTGAGCCACACACACCTCACCCCACCCCCAAAGTCTATGCTTTCTCTGTTACATTTTCGTGTGTGTGTGTGTGTGTGTGTGTGTGTGTGTGTGTGCGCATATGCACGCACATATACATGGAGGAGGTCAGAGGACAGCTTGCAAGAGCTGATTCTCTCCTTCCACCATGTGGGTCCCAGGGAATGGACTTGGATTGCCGGGTGGGGGGGGGCAGGTATATTTTCACACTTGCTGGCCCCCACACCCTTGAGTAGTTGGGATTTTGTGCGTGGAGTCCAGTTGACATGGGAAAGAGCTGAGTGATGGGTGCGAGAAGGTGGTTGTGCCCTCTTGCCTGCTGCTCTTCCTGGGTCAGGGTTCCCCTGCTGTCCAGCTAGCCTGTGCTCATGGCAGAGGCTGGTTGTGGCTGTGAAGGGGTCCACTCCTCTCTAAGCACTGGGGGCCTCCCTGGTGCTCCTAGCAGCAGAATGTCCTGGTTCCATCACATGGCCTAGGACTTTCCTGGGCACATTTCCTGCTTGCAGAGCAAGCTCCCTAAACACTGACTTCCTGGCACAGAAGCCAGGCTTCTCGGGAGGGAGGGGAATGCTGAGTGACTATAATGTTTCCCCAAGTAACATGTGGTTGTTTCTTGCCAGGCAGGAAATGTTTGATGCCCTAGCTATGTTATTTCCACATCACAACCTCCTGAGCCGTGTCTGATGCTTCCTCGTTCCTTGTCTGTTCTTCCCAGGTACCCAAAAATTTGGAAGATGCTCGTAGCAGCAATGTGCTTGGCTCTTCTGGGCTGCCTGCAGGCCCAGGAATTCAAGGGGCATGTTTCCATAATCCTGCTGGGAGCAACTGGGGACCTCGCTAAGAAGTACCTGTGGCAGGGACTGTTCCAGCTGTACCTGGACGAGGCTGGGAAGGGCCATAGGTTCAGCTTCCATGGGGCTGCCCTGACAGCCCCCGAGCAGGGCCAGAAGCTCATGGACAAGGCCTTGGAATCCCTCTCCTGCCCCAAAGACTTGGCACCCAGTCACTGTGATGAACTCAAGGGTCAGTTTCTGCAGCTGAGCCAGTACCGCCAGCTGAAGACAGCTGAGGACTATCAGACCCTGAACAAGGACATTGAGACCCAGGTCCAGCAGGACGGGCTCTGGGAAGCTGGCAGGATCTTCTACTTCTCTGTGCCTCCCTTTGCCTATGCAGACATTGCCCGCAACATCAACAGCAGCTGCCGACCGCACCCAGGTGTCTGGCTACGGGTTGTTCTTGAAAAACCCTTTGGCCATGACCACCTCTCAGCCCAGCAGCTGGCTTCAGAGCTTGGGAGCTTTTTCCAGGAAGAGGAGATGTATCGAGTAGACCATTACCTGGGCAAGCAGGTGAGCTGCAGCTTGGAGCCTGGCATGGCTGTGCTATGTGGGGTACCATGGCGCTGTCATCAAGAACTTGCTACCAAATGTAGAATTGGGTTAGAGTGTTGGGATCCCTCAGCACCCATGGTCTTCCCAAAAGGAGACAGGAGATGTGGAAGCAGGGGAGCCAGTGAATAGCAGGCAAGACGACCTTCTGTCTCCTTGTCTTGGCTTCTCAGGGAGAGTGTGCATTCTGATTTCCCCTTGATGGCCTGCCTTCTCTGCAGAAGTGGTCCAGGGACTCTGATGTCTGGATCTGGCTTTCATTTGGGAATGCTGTGGGAATTAGAATTAGCTTTTTAAGTCCCTCACCTGTAGCACGATTAGTAAAAACCCAGAGACAGAAATTGGAGTTCAATTTGAAGGTCGAAAAGCAAAACAGCCAGCCACTGGCTCTTACCTCTACCTCAGTCCAAAATGGCGACCCTGCCTCCAGGAATCTCAGAGAGAGGCTGTGTGTGAGAGCTGTCTCCTCCCATTTTATATTCCTATCTAGGGCTGAGATTAAAGGTGTGCACCATTCACGCCGGTTTCTTTGGCAAACTAGTGTGGCTACTGGGATTTAAAGTGTGTGTCACCACTGCCTGGTCTGTAAGGCTGACTAGTGCGGCTGTTTTACTCTCTGAACTTCAGGCAAACTTCACTTATTAAAATACAAATGAAATATCACTACACTCACCCATCTGCCTTTTTAAAATAAAAATCTTTGTCGTCTTGAATTCTGCCTTGAGGCGCAAAGCTGATGACCTGAGAAAGGGAAGTGAGCCCTGAGTTCAAGCACTTCAGTGAAGCCTAGACAGGAGCTTGGAGTGATCCCCTGGAGATAGAGGGCAGCATCCGTCCACTCCGCTCAGCTCTTAGAACTCTGCTCATCAAGCGCCAGCATTGCCAGTGTAGACTGCACTGCACCTGTACTCTTTGGTACCCAGACTGCTAAGCTGGGCCACATACTGGGTAGAGAGCTAACTACCCAGGCAGGTGCTTCTTTTTCCATCCAACCCTTTTCATCTGTCGTGGTAATAGTCTCAGATTGCAGGCCCCAGACCAGGGCCAGGCTTGATAAGGTTTCATTGGCCTGGAAATGGAAAGGAATAGTATTAAATGTATCCACTTTAAAATTTTTCATATTACAATTTTGTCATTACATTATTTTATTAAAAATTGATAGTCTTCAAAGAGAGGGTTCATTTTTTTCTTTCCTTTCCTTTTCCACCCTCTTTGTACTTCAGATTGAACCTAGGGTCTCATGCATGTGAGGCCAGCACCCACCACTGGGCTACAGCCACAGGAAGACAGTCAATTTAAAGCATGCTCTTTCTTGGCTGGGAACCGCTTAGGTCATTTAGTTTTGAGCATTTCCATGGAGCTGTGAGACCTGAGGACTAGGAGCTGGTGCCCACAGATGACTTTCTCCCTTAAGTGAAGAGGTCTGGAGCTCGAGAGCCAGGCCTCTTTCACCCAAGAACCTGGGATGACCAGTCTTCCTCCCTGACAGGCCGTGGCTCAGATCCTGCCCTTCCGAGATCAGAACCGCAAGGCCCTGGACGGCCTCTGGGACAGGCACCATGTGGAGCGGGTGGAGGTTGTCCTGAAGGAGACAGTGGATGCGGAAGGTGCGTGAGAGCTCTGGTGCCCACGGCACCTCAGCCTTGCCTGCCTGGTATTCGGTGGCTTGCCAGGCTCTGCAGTCTGGAGTGCCAGCCACGCCTTTGCACTGTGGCCAGCTCTGCTTGGAGGAAGGATTTCTGTTGGTATGTAACTTCCATCCAGGCCTCCTGCTGTGTGCTGGAGGAGCTGACCTGCAGGGACCTGGTGGCAAAGCCCAGATTGTCAGTGATGCCATAGGAGGCATTTGGTGCAGTGACGTGCACCTGGTGCAGACCCTTGAAACATCTGACAAGAAGTCAGTGCTGGAGGTTACTCCAGGCATGTGTGTGTCTATGTAAGTCTGTCTGTCTGTCTTTCTGTATGTGTGTGTGTATTTTTTTTTGAGACAGAGTCTTGTAGCCCAGGCTGACCTCAAAATTGCTACATAGCCAGTGATGACCTTCTGGTCCGTTAGCCTCTGCTTTCCTGGTGCTGGATCTCTGGGGATGTGCTGCCGCATTCAGCTAATGTGGGCTTTACGCTACTGTAATGTGGGTCATTGCAGCTGTGAGGTTTTGTGCTTGTGTGAGTGATGCCACTTCCTGGGAGGTGGCAGCCACTCCTATGCCCTCCTCCCTCTCAGGTGACCTCTAACACCCTTGCTCTTCCTGTGGGGCCCTTTGCTGGCCACTCCTTCTGGAAGCCACAGATTTCCATTGCTCTCTGCAGGGCCTCTCTTCTCTGGTGCTGGCCTCACTGTGTCTCTCACATGCTTGTGGGTGCCCTCCTGTGAATGGTGTCAGTCTGGGGTCGGGAGACAGAGTGTTACACTTGTCTCTGCCTCTAGTGTGGTGACCTCAGTGTGTCACTTTTACATCTCTGGCAAGAGTAGGTTTTGCGGGTGATGACAGATAAGGTAGCTTTGAGCGCTGACATTCTGCAATGTTAGTACAGAATTTTTAGAAGTGTGTGTGTGTGTGTGTGTGTGTGTGCGCGCGCGCGCGTGCACTGCATACATATAAGGGTCTTGTGATCTTGTGGAGGTTAGAGGGCAGTCTTTGGAATCAGTTCTTTCCTCTGTGTGTCTCCTAGATGTTGAACTTAGATCATCAGGCTTGGTGGCCAGCACATTGCTCACCAAGCCATTTTTCTGGTCCTGTTATCATTAAAACTATTTTTATACTTATGTCATTATGTTATATGTATTAGTATTTTGCCCAGGGAGGTCAGAAGAGAATGCTGGGTCCCCTGGGACTGGAGTCACAGACAGTTGTGCATCACCATGCAGGTGCTGGGAACTGAATGCAGATCCTCAGCAAGAGCAATAGGTGTTTTTAACCACTGAGCCCAGGGGTTAAAATCTCTCCAGCCCCCTGTTATTAAAAATTTTGATCACTGCATTTACAACATGGGTTCTTACATCATCATATAATAATAATCAAATAATAATAATTTAAACAGCTAACTGTTGCTATGTTCCCAGTAGCTGTATGAGATGGGACAATCCCTGGCCTTCTCTAAAGGAAGTGGCATGGTTCTCTGTCCACGTCCTTGGCTGGAGTGAAGGAGTCTGCCTCTAGGCCAGCACTGTGGCCCTAGCTCTCACACTTGGCACACTGCACAGTGCCACCACCCCACACAGATGTATGCCTACCTTCTGCAGCTGTAGGAATTCCTAGGGCCCACCCCTTCATACCCCAAAGTATGATTTGGCTAGAGGAGAGATCTCCAAGCTCCTAGACCAAAGATGGGTAGAGGCCTGTCCTCTTCTCTCCTCCATCTGTTCTTTCTGCTTTGTCTTCCTTTCCCCTTGGTAACTCTGGCTTTTCTCCTCTCTCGGTGTGTGTAGTTAGTGCTGGGAGCTCTGGGCTGGGTGGTAGGGTCAGAGAGGTGAAACCCAGCCTCTGGGAGGCTGGGGTGGGGGAGAGAAACTCCAGTATGGAGGCTGCAGGCAGACTGTGCTGGGTGGTGAGGAGTGAGGGGCGGGAGGCTGGACAGGGCTTCCCAACCAGGCTTAGCAAGCCTCCATCAGGAGGTCCTGGCTCTCCCTCCTCCAGGATCCACGGCAGAGAACAGGTACCAGCCCCTTATGGTGACTTCACCTGGGTCTCAGGAAGTCACTGGAGCCCTTTCAAGTGTCTGATGTCCCAGCAGGAGTGTATGCTGCACCTCATTCTTGCTTTATCTGCAGAGCTGAGCTGCAGATCTGGTCCTGAGAGCGGGGATCCAGTGGGAGGTGCAGCGACCACTCCTGAGCCGACCAGCAGCAGCATCTACCCCTGCTTCCGCTCTCTGGACTTGGTCTGTTTCTGCCAAGGCGGGGAGGCTGGGTCACGCTCCCTCTGCCTGGCGTTCTTCCCTGTGCTCACCATGGGGCAGGGAAGAGTTCCATGTGTGGAGTTGGCTGTGGTCCTCTCACCTCAACCTTCTGCCCATTTCCTCCACATCCTCCACATCCTCTATGGATGCTAGGGTCTCTGTGGAGACTGGGGCCAGGCAGGCTACAGCAAAGGTGCCTTTGACAGCTAGGACGTAGAAGCCAGAGAACAGACAGAAGCCAGGTGGGTGCCTGGGCAGGTGGACTTGCTGAGTTGAGCTTGCAGCAGTGACAGCGTGGTCTAAGCAGCAGCTGCTACCGGGGTGGCTATGCCTAGGGACGGGTCAGGGCTCTGGCCACAAGGCTGCTGTAGCAGGTGGATTCGACTGCTCCTAAGCCTCCAGCACGACACGCTCCCACTGAGTGGGAGGCCAGGCAGCCAGGCTCCCCCTTGTTCCAAGGCCCTACACCTAGTAACGGACGGACGAGGCTGCTGTGTGGGACTGGACTGTTCTCTGGTTTGCTTCCTTAACCATTGTTTGGTTTGAGACAGTGTCTCTCAGTGTAGCCTATGCTGGCCTCCATCTTACAATATAGCTCAGGCTGGCCTTGAACTCACAGAAATCCTCCTGCCTCAGGCTCCCAAGTGCTGGGATATAGACACAAGCTACCACTTCGCTCTTCTGGTATCTGTTGTTGTTGTCTGGCTGGCAGGGCTGCTGCTCTGCTGGGTACAGGCCCAGAGAATAACGGGAAATTCTGCCACCAAACCTCTAGCCCAGCAGGAGGGCCTCTGCCTCGGGCCATTTTGGCAATAGGATGAGCACACGTGAGTGCTGGGAGGGCAGTCTTATTGGCACCCTCAGGAGGTGCCTACAGAAGCTCTGTGACTCAAGTACAGTTCCCTCCCCCACCCTCTGGACAGGAACTGCAGATCCACCCAGGTGCCAACATCTGGTGGCCATGGTGGGCTTTGATGAGTGACAGTTCCTGTTGGCCTCAGTGTGGGCTCAGTGTTTCCAGGGCTGAGTCCTACAGTTTGAATTTTAAGCAAAAAGACCAAGGTCACAAGTCATTCCCTGTCCACTGCCCCCCTCCACCACTCATGCATTATTCCTACCTAGGGGTAGATGCTGGTGAGTCTACACTGTACCCTGTGTTCTGGGAGGGGCGGGGCTGCTACCCAGGCCTGTTCTCCCCTCGCTCCTCCCCCTGCTTTGCAGTAGCCAGGAAGGAACTTTTGAACTGCAAGGTCATTTGGCTCTTTCTCTCCCACCCCACCCACCTGGACAGCAGCAGTTCCCCAGCTCCCTCCCCTTTACGGCTTCTGCCGCAGCCTTTGGCTCAGTGGAGCTTGCTGCAGAGGCTGCTGCACAGGCTGGGGGCACACTGGAGGAGAAAGGAAGGAGCCAGCAGTAACCCTGCAGTGTCTGACCTGGGTTCAACCCGCAGGAGGCCCTGACCCCCTTCCCCCAGTCACAGAAGCCCTGGGGCCCTCAGAGGGGTCTCCTGCTGCTGCAGCACAGGCTGTGGTGACCTTGGTGAGGTCACCTGCTACAATGTGGCAGTGACTCCAGATGGCTGGCGGAGGAATCCGGTCTTTATCAGCAGAGGTCCAGTAGTCTGTGTTCTGGGTTTGAAGCAGCCTCTGGATCATCAGAACCCAAGCCTCTAGCCATTGTGTTCCTCATCCTCTCAGTGCCCAGGCTTCAGGCATTGGCCTCCCTCACTACCTTGTATTTTATGGGCACTCCATACCAACCCAGTGTCCCTCTGCACAGGGCACTCCCTGAGGCTGTCTCTCCTGGGCAGGGTCTCTATCCAGGCTCTAGGGAAAGGATGCATGAGTTAGAGTGACTGCCCTGTGCCTCTCACCAAGGGACCAAAACAGCCAGGGTCCTCCCAGGTAACACCAGTTGTCCTTCACCCTGTGACCCATCTGCTGTGCTGTCTGCAGGCTGAGCTGGGGCGGCTGCATCCTCCTGTGCAGGGTGAGGGCGATGGGGAGAAGCAGCCTGCAGTCAGACGGTCTCTCCACTGCTCTGCTCTCACCGTCTTTATTTTTAGCGGTCCCAGAAGACATTGATAGGCACTGCTGCTGGCTTTTAGTAGTTTTTCCTTTGTTTTGTCAAAGTATCTATTTTAGCTGGGAAGCCCAGCTCTCCCAAAGCACCAAAGCAATGGAAGGGGGTATAAGATCATTTCTGGAGGCGTGACCCTCAGCTCGCCTTTTATACTGCTGAGAAGCCAGGTAGTGTTCTCTGGGTGTTTTTCTGTATTAAATTAGATAATATCCATGAGTGTAATTAACAAATAGAGATGCTCTCCAAGTTTACCAGGAGAGGAACGATCTTAAAATGCCTGTTCCAACCAAGGTTGGCTTAATGTGTGACAACCTGCGATTGGTCTAGAATGCTCTTTGTCCTTTCTTAGTGAGCCCCATCTACCTTTCCATATATTGATAATCTGTGTAATATATTTTTAACAGCTCTATATTTTGCTCAGTTCTATTTATATCACAGAATATGTAGTTTAAATTCTATAACTAGGCATTTTCGCTGTTTCCAGTTTTTGCTATTTTAAACAGTACTTTCTGAATTTTTTTTCGGAGATCAGAGTCACATTCTGTAAAATTCACAACTTTTAAACTTTGTGACTCAGTATGTTTTAGTACTTTGCAATATTGAACAGCTCGTCTCTACTTCTAGAACATTTATGATCTTCTAACATAACATTTATTTCTCCTCTAGTATATTTCCACAGTGGGGTCCCTGGGATGGTGAGCAGTTTGGAGCCATCTTCCTTCCCTTAGACTGAGCAGGATGACAGAGGGCAAAGTCATGATCCACCCTGGACTCTCACAGTTAGGAGCTGAGTTCACAGGGTCTTTCTTTGAGTTGGCCATACTGCTTGCCCTTTCTCTTTTCAACAATGTTGATTTTAGCTGGTGACCTTTAACCTAGGAAAGGGTGCATAAAGCCAATACAGACCCCCTTTAGGGGAAAGAAACATCAGTCCCCGACAACCAGCAGTTCCTGGACAAGTCAGCACACTGAGCACCATGGGAGAGCCAGTGCCTGACTTTCCACCTGCTGCTCAGCTGCTGAGCCCCATACACAGTCTCTTTCTCGTTCACGTGTGGCTCAGGCCATAGTCCTGCTCCTTCATAGCTGACCACGCTGGGAGCAGAGACACAAGACCACAAGCCTATGGGTTGTGCTAACACAGGCACACCCCTGAGCCTGCAATGAAGAAATAAAGGCAGCTCTCTTCCACTCGGCAGGTAGTGAACCCCAGGCAAACAATCTCCCAGAATCCAGAAGCGGGTGGATAAAAATAGGAAAGGGGCCACTCAGGGATTTAGGAAATTAATGAGTAGTAAGCAGAAAGCGGGCTTTTAAGGACGCCGGTGCTCTTTCTCCATCGAAAATGCATCGTTCTTAAAGCTGTAACCACCCTCTCTCTGCGTCAGTCTGCTCTAATTCATTGATTTTTATCAGGTACAGGTTTTCATGTTTGAGCATCTCTGAAGCTGGGCTTGCCATCGAGGGTGCCAGGCTGAGCCAGCAGCCAGCTTCTTCCTGTGGCTATAATTAGCGGGGTTCGAATCTCGGGCTTGGTGAAGTCCGTTGTTGCCTCACCTTGTACCTGCGGACCCTTCAGGGATGGCCACCAGAAGCCACGCCAGCACTCTTCAGAATCAGCAATTTTAAGTGGACATTCTCGTGCGGTGTCCTTGCACTTTGCTCATAAAATGCCAACTACCTTTTTAAAAAAGTATTTGTTTCTATTGTATGCGTATAAGCATCTTGCTTGAATATACGTCTGTGCATTGCACGAGTGCCTGGTGCCTGTGGGAGTCAGAAGAGGGGTCTTCTGATCCCTGGAACTGGAATTAGGGATGGTTGTGAGCCACCATGTGGGTGCTGGGAACTGAACCCTGGTCCTCTGTAAGAGCTACGAATTCTGCCATCTCCAGCTCCCTGAAACTACCATTTTAAAAAGATATACATCTCTTTAAAGGATTCTACTTTTATTTTTTAGGTTGTTTTTTCTTTTCAAGAGAGGGTCTCAATATGTAGCTCTGGCTGTCCTGGAGCTCACTATGTAGACCAAGCTGGCCTCGAACTCACAGAAGTTTGCCTCCCAAGTGCTGGAATTAAAGGTGTGGGCCACCACTGCCAGTCTCTATTTGTACTTTTAACTCTGTGTGTGTGTGTGTGTGTGTGTGTGAGAGAGAGAGAGAGAGAGAGAG
>LOJH01007021.1:8341-28674 GCA_001685095.1 Ellobius talpinus | reverse complement strand
GGCTAGCTCTGCCCTCTGACTCCAAGCAAGCTTTATTTGTCAGAACACAAACAAGATATCCCACAACATCTTATGACTTTTTTGAGTGGATGAGTTTCTCTGCTTTACAACTATATCTGTCTTCTCTGATTGACAATATTACTATTGTTTTACTGAAATTTCTTAAAATTTAGATTGTTTTCTCCATTAACCTAGTAGTACACATAGAGATACTTAAAAGTTTCCAGATAGGAAAGGCATTTTTTATTTCATTTACTTGTTTTTATTATATTATAATCAGAATGATCTAGTTCTTAAAACAATTAAAGAAAAAGAAGCCATGAATATAAAAGAGGGCAAGAGGAAAGTACATGAGAAGGTTTAGTGGGAGGAAAGAGAAGGGGAAATGATATAATTATCTCAAAAATATTTTAAATTATTGACAATTCTTTGTCTCTTTTTAATCTTTATAAAAATTCTTTGACTATTTCATCCATGGATGCAAGATATTTTGCTCTTATCAACTCTTAATTCCCAGTCCCCAGACTTCTTTGTGTATTTGTTTTCTTTAAAAAAATGCATGAAGTTACTTTGTGGTTTTGAAAAAAATTATTGGGGTTCCTTTGTAACCTACAATGTGATCAATTTTTTTAAAAAAATGTCTTATGGAAATTCATGAGGAAAGTAAATGATATTTTGCCAGGGTGTATAATAATAAGTGTATCTCAGTGCAATCTAACCTGTTTAGTTGTGTGGCCCAAGCACACTCTGGTTGATCTTCCTGTCCCCTTGGCCTGTCTGGGCCTGAGCCATGGCTGTTTCCTGTTCCTGCTGCTGCTGCTGGCTCTGCTTGATTCCTCAGCTATGTGTGCTCCTCCTCTGTTAGAGATGCTGAGTCAGCCATGTGCAGGACTAAGAATCCTCACAACATCCCCAGGAGCCTCATTCTTACACAGGAGAGGACACCCTTCTTGCTAAGTATGGTGGAACACATGTGTAATGCCAGTACATGGGAGGTCAGAGCAGAAAGATTATCCTGGGATATTTATTAAGTTTGAGGCCAGTTTGGGCTATGGGAGACCTGGTTTCCTAAAAACCAACAACCAACCAACAAATAATAGATAAAGGATAAAAAGAACAGAACGTCCCCTTCTCTGCCTCCATCATGCTGGTTTTCCAAATTCTGTCATATTAGACATAGAGTGTTTGGCCTCCAGCCCCTTCACGCTCATAGTCTGGGATGCCTGTGAATGTCTTGTATACTTGGCTTCTCTGGCCATTAGGGCATTATGCATCTACAGAGTCCAGGGCTGACTTTGCTGTGTGGGCTGGCAGTCTTTCTCACTTATGCCTTCCTTTATTATGACACCAGTTGTTCTTGTTCTGAGATGTTACTGTGTGGTAGACTTTGCTTCTTTGTTTTGTTCTAAGGTTTTGTTTACTTATTTGTTTGAGACAGGGCCTCACTCTCTGGTCCTGGCTGGTCTCAAACTCACAGAGATCAGCCTCCCTCTGCCTCCAGAATGTTGGGATAAAAGGCGCGCACTCCCATAACCAGCCTTGCTTCATTGTTTCCGGAGTCCTCTGCTAAGTGGTCAATTCTATTTGCATTTATTCTCCTGATATATAAGAAAACTTGTACCATGTACTCATCATAATTCCTCTAATTATAACTTTATGTGACATCTTTAGCACTTATTCCTTTAGTCTTCCTTCCCTTTGTGATTGATGACATGATTTATGCCTCCCTTTCCTTCCTTTCTCTGTCTTTCTTTTCCACCACCAGATTTTAATCTGTCACATTAGGATATTTCCCAGGGGTTTATGTGTATGGGTCTGGAGGCAAGGAGAGCTTCTTATATGTGTACTGTTCTTACATCATTCCCAACCTTCTCCTTCCCCTCCAACTCCTTGGGTAACTCCCTCTCAAATTTATGACTTTTTCTTAATTATTATTATTACACACACACACATACACACACAGATAGATATAACTTGCTGTGTTTATTTAGTATTTGTATGTATATGTGTTTAGGGCTGACCTGGGATTGGATAGCCTATCAGGGGCTTGTCTCGGGGGAAGATTGATCCTTCCTCTCTCAGCAGCTCTTAATTGCCTGTAGTTCTTCATCTAGAGGTGGGCCCTGTGACATTTCGCCCATCCTCATTGGCATGTCAACTGGTATTATGCAGGTCTTATTTGGCTGACCATATTGTTGAGATTTCCTGGGTGCCGCTTCCCTGTTGTGTACAGAAGACGATGTCTTGCAACAGGCCTCTCGGCCTCTGGCTATTATAATGTTTCCACTGTCTCTTCCATGATGCTCCCTAAGCCTTATGTGTGGGGTTGTATTGAAGATGTATCATTTGGAGTGTGGCACCCTGCAGCCAGGCCAGGTGTTACCTACATTTTGACCAGTTGTGAATTTTTGTAATGGTCTCTGTCTGTGGAAAAACAAGAAATTTCTTTGTTGAGGTGTGAGAGCTATGCTTATCTGTGGGTATACAGAGAAGTTTTTAGAATGAAGTTAGCAATTATACTGGTTTAGCAAAGTGGCACTAGTGAGATCTCCTCTAGGGTCTATGACCTCGTGAGTCATGGGTATCAACTAGACTTACAGATCAGCCGTGAATTCCCTCCTACGGAGGAGGCCTTAAGTCCAATTATACAGTAATTTTAATTTTATTATTTAATTTATTTACGTGAGCATGGACATGACACAGCATGTTTGAAGAAGTCAAAGGACAACTTCAGGAATTGGCTCTCTACTGTGTGGGTCCCAGGGATCAAACTCAGGTCAACAGGCTTGACAATAAAGTGCCTTTACCCACTGAGCCATACCGATGTGCCCCAAACCCACGTTTGTCTTATGTGTATAATTCATCACTGATTAATTGTGATATGATAACCTGGTCATATTGAGGTACATGTTCTGCATGGCAGAGGTTAGCCAAAGCTGGTGCTTCCTCTAAATAGATCTAGAACATTCTGCTTTATGGTTGTCCTCATGCAGTAAAAGGCTAACTATTCCCTGTTATTATCTGCTTTTACAGAGTGTGTCTGCTTCTCCAGGCCTGAAGGATCAACAACAGCCTGGGGAGGGCTCTGTTTATGGTTTAGCAGAGTTCAAGGCAGAAGCCAGTGTAGACACCTGGGCTACATGATTAAACCCAGTGTAGACACCCTGGCTACATGATTGAATTGATAAACAGAGACAGGGAGATGTGGTGAAAACCCAGGCTTCTGCCTCTTGAAAATTTAAGGGCGAGATGATGATGTGGTTCATCTTGCTGGGTTCTATGGACATCTGCTTCCAAGCAGTCAGTGTTGTGGGTATGTTTGGGGCTCAGGGGTTGAGGTAAGAAACAAAGGTAAAGATCGCTGGGTCTTGCTTGCTTTCTCTATTGTTTCATAAATGTGTGCTATGGACCAGGCAGTATATAATTATTAGATCAAATAAAATGGCCTCAGAGGAGCGCAGGTGGCAGAATTTACTTGAGAAGTCAAGTCTTCGTGATAGCGAGCTCCAGCTGTCTCTCCTCTAGGCCTTCCCATATCAACAGGATGTTTGCTTCGCTGCATTTGTGCCTGGTCATAGTTTGAAGAGGAGGAAAACTACCCAATGGAATTTCCTAAGTGATGTCACGTAAACTGGGTTATTAGGAGCAAGGCACATTTCAATGTCTCGTCTGAGACAGCGGGCACCAGCGGCATCCTCGGCATCACCTTGACCCATTGTGAATGGCCATCAAAATCGACACGATTGAGGCAGAATACGTCAGAAGTTTAGAGATGTGTCTTCAGATGGGGTTCTTCCCTTCCCTTTATGAAGAAAAAGGCAACTGGGTCGAAGTAGATCTAAAAGGAAACGTAAACATTAAAAGGAGACATGCCCAAGTAAGAGAGCACTTCTCTTCGAAGGACACTATCCCTATGACTTCCCCAGTGACACCAGGGAGACTTGGGAGACAAGGAACCATGGAAAAGGTGACAATCCATTCATTTCCAGAATTTGTACCCTTTCACTGTGTGTGCATATGGTGTGTGCATGTGTGAAAAATGGGCCAGAGAAGAGGAACACAAAAATATTTTTAGATTCGCATCACCACAACATGTGGGAAGTGTTACCATAGATAATTCCACACTCTGTCCCTAATTATGTCTTTTAATATTTCATTTCCACACAAGAAGGGGCAAGCCATTGCCATGTCTACTAACACGCCTGGTTTGGGAAGGGGTGAATTATACTAGACGGTGTGATTAACTGAGTTAGAGGTGGAAACAGCTGAGAATGGGGCCTGGAATGTATGAGAATAAGCTTTCTGGGACTGTGTGCTGCCGTTACTCCTACAAACAAAGTACTATTGTAGGGCTAATGTTCAGAAAGATGCAGAGTAACACAGGTGCGTCCATCCTTCTTGAGAACCAGACTGGATTGAAAGATGCCTGGCGGTTTAGTAAAGCACATTTCCTGGTGTGTTTATGAAGCCAGTTCTAGAGATGATTGATATGTGGGCCAGCCAACCAGGTGGGAAGATCTGCCTGGCTGTAGGCACCACCATCAAATAGGCTCTAATAAAGGTTGAAGGGGAAGGAAGCCACAGCGCCTCCTAGTGAATGTGTCTGCCTCCGCACCTGCAAACCTCAGCCTCCAGCTTCATCAGCCTTTCAAGGCAGACTGACACCAAGGACCCTTCCAGAGAACTTCAAGACCCTTAGCAGCAGACTGGGGTATATCATTGAACACCCCCATTCTGTAGCTTTCCAATTCTTAGACAAGGCCAGCTGCTGGGGTCTCTCCCTGTGGAAAAGACATTAGACTCCTGAACCCCCAATCTTGCCAGGCATTCAAATCCCCTCTTATAATTGCAGACACGCACCACACCCATCCTGCACAACCCACTCCTGTCCTTAAAGGCAAGTCTTTTCCTGTCTTCGGTGAATTGCTGAAGACCACTTGTCAAAGGATCAGAGTATGAACACCTGAGTGTTTAACCCTTTAAGTGCTTTGGCCTCTACGTTATCTTCCCATGTCTTCCTTTGCTTTGACAAACGTTATGAGACCAACGGCCAAATACAAATTAGCATCGCACTTTGGTCCTACTCTGGGATGCTTTTGGGCAGTCACATAGCAGCCACTATCTATGGAGATGTTACTTTCAAGGGTTACTAGGTATAGGCTCTGTGTATGTTCAGGTGCAGCTGCCTTCTCATCTCCGTTTACTTCATCCTTGAACAAATGACTGGACTGTGCACACAGAGACTACATCAGCATCTGCCTCCATTAATGTAAATGTCACTGCTACAAGCAGGAGTAGCTGGGATGAGGAGTTGAACCAAAGCCAAATAGAATCAGTTAATCTGTTTCTTCAGCTGTCTCCCAATGTCTGCAACTCGAAGGAAGGACTGAAAAAGCATCTGTCAAGGTGTTTTTGATGGGATGGACTAGAGAAAACAACTCAAACAAGCTTTAAAAAGTGATGCTGCGATGCTGACACTCTTAGCTGGGAAGTCCAAACCTTAAGTCAGGTAAAGACAGACCCAGCATCGTAATGACTTTGTCTCGGTATGGGATGCTGTTTGTTTTCTATTGTTAAGTAGCAAATTAACTAAAATACCCATGGCTCACCAAACTAAAAACCCTCCTGTTAGCTCACATCTACTGTGGAATAGGAATTTAGCGGAAATTAACTAGGGAACTATGGCTCCGGGTCTTTCAGGAAGGCACAGGAAGGATTTCTGATGGGGGCTGGGGAAACAGTTCCCTCCACAAAGTGCTTGGCTTACAAACTCAAGAACATGAGTTTGATCTTCAGAACTCATGTTTTGTTTTGTTTAAAGCTAGGTATAATGACCTTCAGTTATAATCCCAGCACCGGGCCTGTGGAGACTTGCAGCTTGAGCACTTGGCCTCACTGGCCAGCCAGCCTAACCTACTCAGGGAGCTCCAGGCCAGTGAGAAGCCTGTCTCCAAAAAGTCAAGTGGGTAGCTACTGAGGAACAACACCTGAATGTCCTCTGGAGTCTAACATGCACACACACACACACACACACACACACATGTACACATGCAGCTGTACCAGCATACACACCTGCCTGCACATACACAGGCATGCATGTACACACAGTTAGTTCTGAGGCCAACTGAAAGCTTGACTGAACCTGGAGAGTTTACCTCTGCAATGACGTCATTCACAAACAGGTAGATTGGTCTGACAGCAGCTGGGCATCCTCCTCCTCCTTGGGCTTTGCCTCAAGATAGCAGCTGGCTTTCCCCAAAGCAAAGGATGCAGAATTGAAAAGGAGACAGGCAGTACTTCCAGTTTTGTGATCAAGGCTGAGAGGTTTGAGTTAATGACTTTTAGCATTTCAAGAAGCAGGTTATCTGGGCCACCACATTAAAGAAGACAAGAGCAAGGTGCTCGCTTGGAAAGGAGCCCTATCAAAGGACAACAGATGTACAAGGAAACCACCAACCTTCAACAGCTCAGGTTCTATCATGGCCCCTGGTATCTCTCAGGTTCATATCTCACCAGAAAGTGCATGTACCTTCCGTGTAGGATTGAACAGTTGAGAGCGTATGACCAGCCTCAAACCACATCCTCATGGCTAAATGGACATGGTTACTCTGATAACCTTAGGTCAGAGTCAGATACTCTCAAATTAAAATGGAGACAGCATCAGATTTCTGAGAAGCATAAAGGCCACATGGAGAAACCACAGGTGAAATTCCAGTCGTGCTATGTAGAGAAGGGGACGTGAATTTTGGGTGGCCCAAATCAACCTCTGTTCTTGTACCTGTCTGTGTCCTTGCATACTTACGCTTATGAGCATATTCATGCTTTTGTTTGCATAAATACACGTTGGCACAGGAATGGCCTGAAAGTGTGCTGTGCTGATTAGTTTGTCAGGTAGGCTGTGTAACATAGTTCTGAACTATCTAGTTATAGAGGTGTGATCTACAGATTCCCGAAATGACCAACTGCATGTGCTTATTACACACTGCACCTTTCAACTGTAGGAAATGACCTCATCTGTTGTAGTGGAGATGTGTGGCCTCCAATAAACAAAAGACAGACATCTTGAGAGATCACAAACACAGACATGCACAGACACAGAGACACACAAACACACACAGACATGCACACACACAGACATGCACACACACAGACACACATAGACACACACACACAGACACAGGCACACACAGACACAGACACACACATACACACAATTACTGCTCCAAGAGTGTGGCCCAAGAAACAGAGCTTTCCATCTGCCAATATCTTCCAATTTCCCTGACGGTGTGTGCTTATCCGGTGGCATGCCGGAGCCTTGAAGGAAAGACTAAGTTTGCTTTATTTATTTTCAAATCTGCTTTAGAACAGTGTTGGGCTCACACTGGGCGCTCACTACACACTAGCTCAGTAGTTAGAGATCTGATGTTGACGAGAAAACAAATTTACTGTCTTTCCATTTGAAGATTGAATCACTGAGTGCGTCTCTTCTACTCACTGATACGAAGGCTGACCAGTCAGGAGGAGATTTAAAACAGTTGTAGGTACAAGGGCCTCCAGTCAGAGGAGGAAGGGACATAATAAAGTAGTTCTGAGCCTCGGTGTCTGAATCAGAAGGGCAGGAAACATAGCTTGGATTCCATTTCCTATCATCTAGCCAAATCCTTAAAGCCAGTCTTCATCCTCACGGGTGGATGAGGCATCCTGGCTAAGGTGGGTGGGTGGGGCCTTTGCAGGCCTTCCCTTTCTACAGTGATGAGAGATCGTTAGAAGTCTGATTGTGTTACCACTCAGTGACTCGTGTCTCCACACAGTTGGGCAAGTTCTGGGAAATTGTTTATCTTTCTGGGGCTAAATTTCTAGGGTATCAGAGCATCAGGCCCGTCTCAAGAATCTGTTAGCATCTAACTTACTCTTCTCTTTCCATCTCTTCTGCTCTGTAACATTTAACGTAGCCTTTGGGGCAAGATGAAGGCATTGCAAAGACTCATGTTTTCTTCGAGTTGACTGACAATGCCTGAGACTCATTTTTGACTTCTACAGGCTTGGACTGTTGAGACCTGAATGGTAGAACAGTATTATTTTCTCTATCAGCCCCGTGTTTTACTTGAGGCAGTGTCACTTTGTTGACCCAAACGGGAGGGTCCAAAGGGTCCCGTGGCATGCTGCAGAACAGAAGCAGTTTGATATCATCCAATATGGCCATAACAGGTTTCCCAGGAGCTGGGTGTGAGGGGAATGGAGACTGGCTGTCCAAGAGGCACAGGCTCAGCTTTACAGAATTAACAGTTCTTGATGTTGGGTGCCTAGTCACACAAATATACTCACCTGGTTCTGAAATGTGTGATCAGAATTTGTTAAGAAGGTAGAATTTCTATTCTTTGTCTTTTTCCCATATTAGAAGTGGAATTTAACAAGCACCAGCAGCTACAACATCAGCAACATTGTTTGTTTTGAGCATCTACAGCAGTCAGATCTTGGACAAAAGCAGTGTCTGCCACCATGAGGTATCTGCAGTGCTATGGTACTGTTTTTGTCCTCCCTTGACAGGCAAGGACACTGAAGCCATTGTCTAGAAGTTAGCTTCCCCAGTGACTCAGAACCAGAATCTGAGTCCAAGTCCAAGTGACTTCAGAACTAAGCCTTTGACTGAGCCCCACATAAATAATTTACCAATAGTAAGGGTTCTCTGTTCTCCTATAGAACTGGGGCTGCTCTAGGCAGTAGGACATTCATATGTTTACCAGAAAGCAGGATGTTCCACCCGCAGTTGTTACTGTAATTGTTATTTAGTGGAATCTTAAAAGTCTTTGTTTAATGTAAGGGTAGAGGAAATTGAGTGGATGAAGGCCAGATATGGGGCTTTGGTGAGACTCTTAGGCAGATCTAGGGGAGAGAGCTATGCAACCACACTGTTTACTGAGCTACTTTCCCATCCATCTGAAACTCTAGGCAGCACCTTTATAGATTACAGATGGTGTAATTTATATGGGAAGGATGAGGATTGGGGTGCACAGTGATACAGTGATGCATAACTGTATGGTGCTTGCCGGTTCTCCTAGCACCCGGGAAAAGAACCTGGAGCATCCATAGTTTGAGCCATCCTGAGACACAATTGGAATAGAAGCAAGGTGAGGAGAGGAAAAGAAAAGGAGTCTGTGAAACATCAACAAAGTGACCCTGAGGGAAGACTTGGTCTGCCCATTAAAAGAGGGACAAATAAATAACCATTTGTTTGACTTAGGTTAACATTAAAAACTGAAAACTTTTGGGCGAAAGGCGATGATTATAGGAGCATGCCGTGGCCTAGTCTGTCTTCAAATGACTGCAGGCTGCAAATCTCTGATCAATAAATTCTTCCCTATTGACAAAAGCAAAGGGAAAGGGAAACAACTGGCCGTGGCTAAGCAAAGCTGTCAAGTAAAGCTGTCAGGTTCAAACCGGACTGAGTATGAAGCTGGCCAAGGGGCTTGGGGACCTTGGACAAAGGAGGTCCAGGCAAGGCCCTTTGACAGAGCTCTGTGGAATGGGCTCACCGGGAACTCACTGTGGGGAAAGAGAATAGGAAGTGGGGGAGTTGTGGTGTTGGTGGTGGATGGAGGCTGAGGACATGGGAGTCTGAGAGCACAGGCCAAATCTGACGACGCCCCGTGTCACACTGGACAGACATCCCTTTGTCTGCTTTAAGGAACTGGCCTGTGAAGAAACAGCTATCTGCGAAGGGGAGCAAGACAGACAACATGGAGTGAGAAAGAAAACGCACTTGTACTCTGTGTGCTAAACTGAGGAGCAAGCCATCATCCTGGGTCTGGAGTGGAATTTCAGCAGCCTTTCTTGGACGCCTATTGTGTACCTCACAACCCAAGCTCTTGTAGTTCCCTGAAACTCTTGGAGGAAATTCTTCCCTCTCGTGAACCTTTACATCAATCATATGTCTATGTATGTGTATCATGCTGCATGCATGCATGAACGCATGTGCACAGGCCATATGGGGATGTTTTCAGGTAATAATTTGCTAATGTCCAGCAGTGCTATCATCCTAAGAATCAGCTGTACTAGCTATAAAAAATATCAACTAATGACACAAGCCTCTAAACTATAAAGGCTGGCATCACCTGGCCCCTGTAGCAAACCCAGGACATTCTGACTTTTCTATGAAATCCTGGTAAGGGTCATCAGTTTATTACCTTCCGTAGAAGGAAACAAAGGTAGAAGCAGAGTTGAAATGATTTTTAAGGTTGGATTCTGGAAGCCATAGAGACTCAAGGAGCCGGCTGCAGGCTCCTGGTAGAAGGGCTATGGAAGGGATGCCTGGAAAGAGGAGTTCGCCTTTTACAAAGGGGCTGTCAAAGACACAAAAAGCAACAGTCCCCCTCCTGCAGAGGATGCTGCCAGAAGCCCACTGAGGTGGCCATGGAAGAAGCTCAAGGAAACGGCCAACTGTGGACCATCTCTGACAAAACCAGCATCTTCTTCTCTCCTTTTCCACAGAGAGCTCCTGATAAGTAGTTTTGAGCTCAGAGGAATTAACCATCTATCACTTTAAATGTTTATTTTATGTCCAGCTTATCCTAACATTTTTATTCATCTTAATGAGAAGTAATTGGGCTTCCTATTGCAGTGTTTCATTTAAAAAGGGGGAATATTAATAAGGAAGCAAGGCATGCTAAAAACCCAGAGCTATCTTCCAAGGCTTCACCATCTTTGTCGCCAGCCCCGAAGTTAGGAATGGAGATTGAAAAGTATATTCAGTGCATCTGAACCACATCGGTCCCGCGGCTGGCGGGGAGGCTTTTATTGTATGTCATCATGCCTTCTGGGAATCATGACATTAAAACATATCCTTGGTTCTCACTTAAGCCAATTTTGGAGGGCAGGGAAAAGAAAAGACAACATTCTGCAGCGAAAGCACCTTCCTCCATCTGGCAAAATGGCTTTCTGGACTCTATTGTGGCTCATTGTCTAAAAATAGGATGGAGACAAATGGTTATCATTTGCGAAAGCCCATGACAATAATGATAAATGAACAAATTTTTTTGCCCTCTGAAGTCATTGCTTAAGGCTTTCTCTGGGATCAACAATGTTAAGCTGGTAAACTGGCCTCATCTGCATCCGCAGAAGGTTTACAAATGGCTTCGTAAACAATTTCAGCCACAGCGTTAATCTCCCCTCCAGAAGTAGGGCTTGGAGAGGGATGATTGATTCGCAATTTACAATGACAGTGAACCCCTGAAACAGATATGAGGGAAACTTTCAGTGAGTAATGTTTTAGTTGACAGGAAACGATAAGACACATCTTTCATCTGATAGTGGGCTGTTTTTGATAAATATTGTTCATAATGGAGAATTTTGGAATCATTAATGTGTGGATAGAACATTACTACTTTTTGACTAGGACTTCAGACACCAGTTTCTTGGGGCAGGAGTTTGGTTTTCTTTAAAAGAAAAAAATGTAATAATAAAGAAGAAGAGGAAGAAAGAAAGAAAGAAAGATGGGAGAAAAGAGATGGTTTGAAAAGCATGCAAAACAATTCTGCTATTGTTTGAGTCACATCCAAACTGCTAACGGAAGAGAATGCACATGCAAAACAGCTCTACAGACAAAATTTCAGCAGCCCTGAGATGCTCACCATGTCCCAAGGCAGAGCAGAACAAAAACATATATTGTTGTTGTCTTGTCTCATTTGGTACAGAGTCTTGCTATTTATCCCAGACTGACCTTGAGCTTAATTATCCTCCTGCCTCAATCTCCTGGATGCTGCCATGTATGGGCCACCATGATAGCACAGTATTATTTTTGAGCGTCATCATGATGGTCCGTCAGAACAAAAGGGGGCATGTAACGGAAGCAATATCAACGCTCCTGTTTCTTGGCCCCTTTATTTGTGAGAGGATACCCTCCGTTCTCTGACTACAGTCTTAATCCCAGTGCAGTCATGCTGGTTTTCCTGGGGCCATCCTTGGAGCCTTTGCCTCATGGTGTCCCCTGCTGAGCAGAGGTACTGGGCTGGCTAGCATGCACTGGGCACCAGTCACCGATCCCTGAGATGGCCTGTCTGCCTTGCCAGCCATCACTCCAGTCCAGGATTGGCTATCTCCCCAGATTCTCCTGTTCATCCTCATCTCATCCCTTCATGCCCCTGCTTCACAGCAACAGAATTTATGTAACAAAACTGACTATGGAACATTGATGCATGAGGCTCCATATCGGTGTACCTCTCATGACAAGTGGCCATGACCGCTTCCCCCTCTCCATCACCCGTGACCCCTGGGTGCTAGTGCTGAGTTTAAGTTCTCTCTCAGCCACTCGTGAGTCGGGTGGAGGCACTCCTTTTGTTTCCATCGTGATTGGCGCCTAGCCTTGCCCCTTCCAGCAATGCCTGAGCTTTGCCTTGTAGAACATGGTACATGTCAGAGTGTTCAGAAACATCGGTGCAGTAAGCGGCCCATAGCCCAAAGAGAACCAGAGAGAAATCTGGCCATGTATTCCATGGCTCTGTCAGCTGTTGGATGTCCAAGCCCTTCAGTATGTGGGGCAGCAGGATGTGAGTCACATCACTAAAATAGCTCTCCGAGTCTAGCTGTATTTACTATCCGATTAGCAGCCAGGCAGCCAGGAGACCTACTGTGTGCCAGGAACTGTGAAACATGCTGGCGCTATAAATACAGGAAGCTGAGACAAACGGATGCAATCCTCTGCTCTCAGAGAGCTGGGTCTGCTGGCCTGTGAAGAAGATCCCACAATCAGCCACAAGCACTGAAAATGACAGCCCGTCTGTGCTCTGCACATTGCCTCTCTTCTACCTCAGAACTCTCCTGTGCTTTCCTTCCCTTGAGAGTCAGATCTTCACAGCACTCTCTGACTGGCTCCAGTCTTGTCTCTTGGTCTTCTAGCCAATCTACCGAATGTATTCTTTATATTGGGCCCCATGTTGCCCCACCCTGGATTTCACATTCATTTACCTAAATGTGATTGATCTCAGTTATGGTGTTGGGTCTTCTCAACTTGATTGGGTTTTGAGACTCTGAGGAGACAAATGAAGCCTACTTTTAGGTGTGACCATATTGGCATATCTGGACAATTTGATCCTGGTCACTTTCTGCTTCCTTGATGACACTATTGTCCCTGGATCTGCTTCTGTCTTTATCTGCTACCGTTTTTATAAGTGTTGGACACTAGCGTCTGAGGAAAAAAAAACCACCCTCCCCCACCACACACTTCCACTACTATGATGCTCAATCCAAGTGCATGGGGCCGAAAAAGATCACAGACTAAACTCTCCAAAAGCATGAGCCACAAGAATTCTTCCCCCCCCCGCGTCCATTCTGCCAGACATCTGGTTACAGTGATGGGAAGACTGATCAATACCCCTGAGAGTAGGTTTGGAGGTGATTGTCTGCCCTCCCAGGTAGAGGGCTGAGCCGGGACCCACATGCCTCCTCTGAAGGTGCCATTTTGACACTGACTGCACCAAAAAAGCCTGTGAGTTGCCTCTAACCCATGTGCCTTCCCTATAACCTAAGAGAAGGAACCATTGGAAGGCCCAGGGACCTTGATGACCTTCAGCCCAAAGTGTGTAACAGACATTTCTTTGTATGATGTCGTATGTCTTACAAAACTCCAGAACATCAACCCTCGTGCATGCCTCATGGCTTTGCCACCCTGAGGTAACATGCCTGGAGGCACATGGCAGCAGACAGGAGGGACATGAAGCCTTGACCAACCAGAGATCTACCACTGATGGCAGTATGTTGGCCTGGTATTGTCACGGTTCCCAGGAGCACCTAGCTGTGCATCTAGTGGATGACTTTGTCTGCACCCTGTCCTGCTCTGAATGTCCTGTGGTCACCTAAGCTTTTGGCCTGGGAGAGCCAGTGGCTGCCAGCATCACTCCACATTTCTGTCTTTACCTGCCCCAGTGCCTTCTTCCCTGCCCTTCCTGACCTCTTTCTTTTCTTCATGGATCCCAAAAGCAAACTCGAGTTTTGTCCTCTGTTTGTTCTGATAGACGGAGACAGTGCTCAGACAATAGATCACCCGTGTCTCCTTGGACATTGAACACTGCCTCTGTCTATCAGAACCCTAGACATGACCGGCCGGTGAGCTGCCGGTGCTGTGAGCATCATCCCCGTGACTCCAAGGGGACAGGGTCTACGCCACAGCTAAGCCATCCTCTTGGCATCTACGGTAGCCACCCAGGGACGGAGAGCTGGCTGCGTGGACCTGCACTCAACTACAGAACAGCAGAGCTTTCCCCAGGCCCAGGTTAAATGCCTTTCCAGACGTGAGAAAGGAAGTCTAATGCATTAAAAGCCCGGCCCCTCCATACAATCTCCTTTAAATAACAAGCAACAGCTTCACAGCCCCTCTTCAACGCTAAGTGTGCGCTGTGTAAATCGCTTTGATAACGGCATTCATTCTCTGCCCTGTGTTTTCAAGTATTCCAACTTGCTTTCATTTTATTAATGTATTTCTCTTATCTTTCATCTGAATAGTGTTCTCTATGTAAAGTGACCAAATGTGATTAATGATGACTAGATTAAGATAGGACGGGGTTGTTTGAAAAATGACTTAAGGACCACATGTAAGTCACTGGCTAGAGTCCCAAAATGCAAATTCTGGCTAAGTTAATGACTGGAAAATCTTGATGGCCCCAACTGTACGAGCTATGACATTATCTAAGATTTTTTTGTAAACAATATATATTTAGTATTTTGTGTTAAAATGGCGCTTAATCATTTCTTAATGATTTCAGTAGGAATTATTAGCCTAGAATCCCAGAGTTAAAAGGGTCCAGGTAGTGGTCACATAGGTATCCTTCTGATGCCCAGTCATCCAGCCCCAGTGAGTTCCTGCTGTGCTTTGTGAACAGGCGGGAGTGTTCATGTCCCATTAGCGGTCAGCACTTTATGAAAACGTCTGGAATAATCTAGTTTGCAGGTGGTTTCTTTTTCAGGAAAGAGCCTTACGTGCTCCTAGAAGGGGCTGGGAGAAGGGAAATTGTTTTTTATGCTTGCACCCGCCTTCCCTGACAAACGAGCCTTATCATCTATGAGGCTCTCTGCTCTCATTCACCCACTCAAAGAGCTGGGGAGCTTTTATGAAAAATAAATTAATAATGCATACTAAATTACATCGGCAAGAGACATTTAGATATATATTGCCGTCTTCAGAGATGATTAGATTTATGTTTTGTTCAAGGCGACTCGTCACCCGCATCTCCTGGCGTGTCTGATACCAGAGGTCTAGTTCATGGGGCCCCCGTGAGATGCTCGCTACCCTGCATGGTGGACTGCCAGGTTAAAGCATCCACGGTCCCTGGCAGAGTGCTGAGGTTTAAAGTTATGACCTACAAGATCCAAAGAGAAAACCAGAGGCATCTATAGGCAAAAGCCCACCGCCGACCCCTTGTTACCCCTTGTCTGTCAGTCAGCCTGTGGCGTGTAAAATGCAGCATCATCCTTCAGGCCTGCCAGCCCAGTTACTTACTATGGAGATAACAGGGAAGGAGAGAGAGAAAAAAAAAATCTACTCTTTCAAGTTGTTTTCTTGTTTTGTTTTGTTAAACCACAAAGAGGAGAGAAATATAGTCACATCGATTGTTAAAGCCTCGTTGCTGCTCTCCTGGTGTCCGCACACGCAACACACTGCTTTTGTAGCGGAAGGAGAGTTGGTATTTATCAGGGTTCAGAACCAGTTCAGGCACACACTTGACAAATTATTTGTGGAATTGTTGTATTCATAGTCACTTAAATAAGAATCTGTCAACACGAAGGCTGAGCTTTGTTGCACTGGGTCCCCTGTTTTTTTTCCCTGCGCACCCAGAGGATGATGGATTGGGAGGAATGCAAATCCCCTGCCATTTTATATGCTGGTGCCTTCCTCAGAGACAGGAAGCATAGCTCAAGATCATCTTGTAAGAGGCCGTAACTGCAGAGGCCTGTTTCTGCGGTAGAAGGCTTTTCTTTTCTTCTTCCTCCTCCCGATCCTTTATTTATTCCTCCCTCCCAAGTGGGACCTTAGAACAGGGAAATTGAATTAAAAATATTTTCATCACCTCCCGTTTTGGAAAGAGCCCTTTCTCAGCAGGTGCACGGGCTGGATTGCTAGGAGAACTCATACATATGCTTAACGGTGCTCTGCAATTAAAACAAATTGATAAATATAATTATTGAGTTTAATGGCAGCTTAAAAGTTAATGCCCCTTAGGACGTGAAGTCTTAACTTCTGAAGTGGAAGTGAGACAATGTCGGGGCTGGGGTGTCAGTGGGGGCAGGAGTCTGTGATTTTATCAGCCGTCTGGGTCCCGTGGAGTGCCTCACGCATGGGCAGCTGGGATTGCTCTCGTGGATCTCTGAGGGAACCAGGTCTAGGCTCTCACTACTTTCTGATGTGGAGGGATTGGATCATTCCAGGCCTGCCTTTCTAGAGGCTTGAAGGATCATTGCCAAGTTGTGGGGTTCTCAGGTTCAGAACTTCTGTTTGGAGTGTGGCAGGAGGTTCTGGAGCCAGTCAGAGGAGCAGAGCCAGGGGGATGCCTCTTTGCTTCTTGGGCAAGTGTTCTCAGGCATGGCAGGACAGGGCACCAGGCATGGAAGGATGGGGCAGGGGCACTCTTCATGGAGGAGGATTTCTTCACAGGTCATCAGAAGGCTGCAGGACCCTTCTGCAGAAAGGAAGCTAAGCAGAAATTCCACAAGTGTGTCCCTCAAACTCTACATGTCCCAGAGGAACTAGGGGCCCAAGTCACTTTCAGAGATTCTCTAGTCTACATGATGCCTGAGTCTGAAGCTTACTTACCCAGAGATTCCAGGACAGGTGCCCAAATCTTCTCAGCTCTGGGGAAGGCCTCCTGGCTCCATCACAATGTGGCAGATGACATCAAGTTAGATATCATGTAAGAAGAGGAGATCAAAAAATAGGTCGGAAGGCCAAGGCCTTCCTGGTCAGGCTTGCTCAACCTGCTTTTATGGGAGCTAAGCAGAGTCCCAGGAGAACTTCATTTAGTTCTTTCCTGAGCAGATGCCCCAGTGGCAACCTTCTATTAGGCTCCACATTCTATGTTACTCTACTGGGAACTTTTCAGGATGAGAACCTATGGCGTCAAAGTCAAGCCCCTTATATCAGCTTCCTGTTATCGTATGAAATATCTGAAAAACTTCATCAAAGAAAAGGTGAATTTTGCTCAGCGTTTCACTCATTTGAGCTACTCTGTGCTCGTGACATAATGTGCCACAAAGGGAGCACATGGCAGGGGGTGGGGGTGGGGTTCACCTCATGGTGCCGAGAAAACAAAGAGACAGGAGGAACCAGGCCATGGCATCTTCTTCAGGAGCCCGCCTCCAGTGATCTAATCTCCTCCCACTAGGTCCCACCTCCTAAAGTATGGCCTTTTCCACCATCTCCCAATCATGAAAAACTGAACAGCAATCTTCTACCATGGGGGTCTTTTAGGGATCCTTCTAGGTTTAAACAATAGCAATGAACCACGGTCTAATTCTATCAGACTGCGACACAGTGGCCACCAATGGGCCAGCAGTCTTTACAAATTGATAGTGCAAGTGCTCCACAGTCTTAATCCTGGACGCCTGGTTCCAAGAAGAAAACCCACAGGGTCCTGCAGAACATATGAGGACAACAACACCGTGCTCCATACCACACCCCCAACTCTTGAGACACAGACAAAATCCTGTCCGCAAAAGAAGCCACCTGCCTATTCACACAGCCCTCCCTTCTTTTTATTCTCCTCCTAACCCAATAAATGACTCCTGGTGTGTAAGAGAGGCCCCCGCTTACTATATCCATGGCACAGGCCCTTCTCAGGTCCCATCTCCACCTCAATGACTTTAGGCTGCTGAGCCTTCCTATCTCCTGACTTCTTTTCCGCGCTGTTCCCTAACACCAGCAAGGCCGGAAAGGAATGAATATCTCTCCCTGCCACCCTCCTCCCATTAGGAGCTCTGCAAAGATTAGCTCTCAGCCTAAAGATATGTTCATTTAAGCCCCAGTGATTTGCATGGTGGAATAGTACATCTGTGGCCCCTGTTTCTAAAACCTGCTGGAGAGCAGTACGGGAAAGGAGAAAACCCCAATGTAAAAATAAAGTCCCACGTTTTATAACACGTCCCCTCAATGCCACTGAAAAATATATATAATATTTTGAAATCACTGACTAATTATTTCTAATCATCCTATAATAATTTATGGAGACACTTGCTCCTTTGGACGTGTTCCTGTTTTGATCTAAATGTATTCCCGAACATGCTGTCAAACCTCCCACTTTGGCAACTGATTTGGGTTTTGCTGAATTCCTTTCGTGTGTCCAGATCTCTTGCCAATGAGGCTGTGGAACATATTTTGACAGCTCTGTCGCTAAGTTTGTTGCTACTTGTGTCTGGAATGGGTATCAAATTTCAGAGATGAATCTGTTTGTTTCCTCCCTGTTGGCACTGTTGGGAGAACGCCATTGGTGAGCTGGGGCTACTCCTGTGGATAAGTATGGGTCAGCCTTGTTTGCATGGCCTGTCTGTCAGCTTGCCATGGTCAATTGCTTGGGGGTGGGGGTAACTCAGAAACACCTGTGCTCTGTGCTTGGACATCTGTCATCTGGAGTCGGGGACCCAGTGTGGCAGTTCAGAATCAGGACACCCATGGGAGGAAACCAGGTATCCCTCTGTGATGGGCAGCAATGTCACATGAATCTTGACACTAAATTTGATGTGCCTGTCCCCTCCCCTAACTATTTTTAACACAGATATTATAATGGTGTGCTTTGCAACAAGATTTGGTGAATTACTAACTCTAGGCTGAGCAGGAGAATATGCTCCATCTCTCTTCCTACATTTCACTCCAGTCTTATTGGGTAAGACTCTTTGATGAGTCATTTCAGAATGTTTGGAAATGATGGCTCTTCAAACATGGTTCCTAGCCTTGTGACATCCACATCACCTACAAAATCATGAGAAATGCAAATGTTCAGTCTCTGCCCTCCCTCTCCCCTCACAAATCTACTGAGTCAGCAGCTCTGGGGCTCTGTGGGTGGGTTCCAGCGATCTGCACTTTAATAAGCCCCCTAGTGATTCCGCCTTACACCAAGGCTTGAAACCACTTATCTCTATTGTCATATTGTCTCAGCAAGTGTCATCAGGTTTTTCTGATCTTGGAGTCCTGCAGTCCACTTAAAATGTGTGTTGTCTTTGTTCTCCAATAGCATCATTGAATCAACTCATTGAAACAAAGGGGCATTGATGGAGGCACTGACATTTAGGGGTAAGTCACTGTGCTGGCCAATGGGTAGCCAAAGGGAACAAAATATCTGTCGTACCTCAAGGAACTGACGGTTTAATGGGGCAGAGAACACAAGTATCTGGCCATTACAGTCCTCATGGACAAATGCATTGTGAAGTCAGATGCAGAGCAGGTACAGTGGTAATGGTAGGGTGGAGTCCAGGGGAGGAGTATCAGGGATGCAGAGCAGGTACTGAATGATAGGGTGGAGTCCGAGGGAGGAGTCCTGGGTTGGGAGCTACAGAACTGATGAAGCTGGGAAGTCAGAGCTCAGAACAGAGGGACTGGCTTAAACAATGGCCTGAGGCAGGAACAACAAGGGACAGCATTCCAGAAACATGAAGGTAGTTAGATAAAGCTGGTGGAAGAGAAAACAAGCTGAAAGTGGAAGGCTAGATCACAGGGGTCAGGGGACAAGGCTATTGAAGATATTAACCAAGAGTGGCAAAAGTGGATCTTGAGTTTTTTTTCTCATCTATTTGTCTCATCTGCAAATATTTGTTTGGTTTTCATTGAGGTGATAGCCTGAGAATTAAGAAACCAAACCCATGGCACTTGTAACTAACTCAGTTTCCAGTTTGGGACTTCCTAGCTGTGGAGCTTTGGGCAGGGCTCCTTAGAGTTTCATTCTCCTCCTGTGTCAGTGGTTGTTACTGTATTCATCCCAGAAAATTGTTGTGTGACATTGTCCATGTGATGGTTTAAATGAGAACCTCTTGTCCAGCACACATGCACACAGACTCATGTTTTGAGTGGGTGGCAATGCTGAGAAGCTGTGGAACCTTCAGGAGGTGGAGCCTTACTGGGGGAAGTAGGTCACCAGGGACAGGCTTGGAGGATTTATAGCCTTGCCCGATTTCTTATTTTCTTTCTCTCTGCTTCCTGTGTGTGGATAAAAATGTGATCATCCAGTTTCTTCTCCTACTGTGGCATGCCTTTGCCACTGTAATAGACTCTATCCTGATATAGGAGGGTCATCTGTCTATGTGTTATTTTTATTGGTTAATAAAGACATTGCCTTGGCCTTTTGATAGGCCAGCCTTTAGGT
>LOJH01007020.1:7561-26737 GCA_001685095.1 Ellobius talpinus | reverse complement strand
GGAAGGAGGAAGCCCATTCCTCTGCAGTTGTGAGCCTGCCACAGAAGAAGCAAGGTATGATTACCTCACTGAAAAAAGGTACCAAGCCATGTGGCTAGCATAGACAAGAATAATGGGCTAATATAAGTTTAAGAGTTAATAAGAAGCCTGAGCTAATGGGTCATTCAGTTTATAGTTAATGTAGACCTCTGTGTGATTTCTTTGGGACTTAACTACTGCAGGAACCGGGCAGAACAAGGACTGGGAAGGACAGAGAACCTCAAGCAACACTGTGGGCTCTTGAGAGGTACACATACTCCCAACAGCCAAACCACAGCATGACAGTGGCATGAGAAGGTGAGAGCTAATTATTTGCTCTGACATTTTTAGTAAGGTTTAGTTTTGGTGGATGTGTAGGTAGGTTTTCCTTCCTCAACACTAAAATAGACTTCTTGATGAATTATCTGTGTGTTATAATCAGGTCTCAATTCCTTCTTACTTTTTTTCAAGCCACATCAACAGCAGGAAAGACAAAAGAATGGCCTGGGCAAAGCCAAAGCAATGGAGAAATGCCTTTAGTTATTATTACCAGAATAAATGAAGAAACTGCACGCCAGATGGGTGTACATTATCTATCCAACTAAAAAAGTGTCTTGTTAACAGAGATAAATGGTCTGAAATGGCAGAACATTTTCTTGCAATTTTAAAAAATAATAGCAGCAATATTTCAGAGGATAATTTTGCCATATTTTCAAGGTTTCTGCTAAAAAACCACATTTGATAGTGATAGATATATCCTTAAAGTGCTCATTGGCACATTCATAAATATGTGAAGCTGAAAAGGGATTTTTAAAAATCTCAACTCTAATAATCTTCTTGGAAGCTTGAAGACACAACCCAAGTGGCCAGTTGTCAGGGTCACGGTGCATGTGTTTCCCTTACTCCTCCTAAAACAAAGCAGAGGCAGTACGGTGCAGTGAGCCTGGCTGTGGCAATGACTTCGGATGTGTAAAATGTTGTGGAATCAGTTTGCAAGTATCCAGGAAGTAGATAATCATATCACTATCACATGGGATTGCTATAAGAATTGTTGTGTTTATGTTTTTCTGAAGACCAGAGAAACAGCCTCTGGCACCATCTACCTCCTTTATGAGACAAGGTCTCTCATTAGTCCAGACTTACCTGTACAATTAGGTGAGGCTGACTGGCCAGCAAGCCCAGGGATCACTTACCTATGTCTCCTTAGCACAGGGGTTACAAGTGTGTACTCCTACGCCCATCAGTTTTGTGTAGATCCTGGGGATCAAACTCGGGTCCCTGTACTTGTAGGGCATGCATTTGACTAAGTCATCTCCCCAGGCCTGCTATGAACATTTATAAAAGTCTCTAAGTATTCTTTCTGGTGCCGCAAGTTGCCTCTGAAGTATTCACTGCTCATTAAGTGTTATTTGTCCTTAATATCAGGAGGGTTTTCTATTATACAAAAAAGCTTCTCATATTCTACAATTTTGCCATTTCCAATGTTATGGCTATATCACTCCACTTGGGACAGGGATCCAAATGAGACTGCTGGTATAAATATATAATAAATAACTATCCCCTTATGTAGACCTTGTCCTAGTTAAATCTATGTTACAGCTAAGCTTAAGATCCATTATGAATATAAAACCATCACCTTCATTTGCATCCAGCCATATCTGTAGGCAAAAGAGGTTGTTTACTAGAAGAAAAATACAATTAATTTCTGAGATGTTTTATTTTATTTGGAAAGCCTCATTCCTCTGGGAACATAACAATGACTTACTGATTTATAAAGTGCTATACTTTGAAGGTAGTCAAAATACTTTCTTTACAATTGTGATACCCTGCATTTCTAATCTCAGTAATACCTTGCTGCGACTTACAAAGTGCCCACAGAGAAGGTTTGAGCCTTTTTCTGTTTGTGTCACCTCAGTTGCCCTTGTAGTCACACAGGAGCCTGGAAAAGGCTTTAATTTTCAATTTATCAAGTGGCTAGTTGGTTTGTTTAATTACTAAGCACACTGAAGATTACACGTGGCTTATTACCTTGACTATACCAAAAGAAATGTCCATGCTATATGTAACATCCCAGGCTTTTAAAAGAAAGATGAAGGGCCTCCTTTGAAAATCACAGCCCAGTTATATGGAGTTTGGACATTCCCATCTTGAATAGGGGCATAGATTAAAGCATGAAATGATGGATTTTCCAGGGAAAACAGCTCTTGGAAAGATAAGAAGGGTCCATGTGTGAATCCCACAGTATCAAATCACAGTCCACAATTTGCTCTTTGCAGCTCAAGTTGGAGTTGTTTACTGAACTGAGGAAATTTACCAGAAAAAAACAGCAACATTTCAACCCAACGTGGTGGCTAAGAGGAATGACAACCCCATCAGATTCAGATACCTGGTAAAGGAGAACTCTGGCCCTGGAGGAGCCTGTTCTTTTCATGTAAGGGGCTAATGGGTCTTTGCTGTGATTCTTCCACAGTAGTGTTCTGCAAAGGGAAAATAATTTTCCTGAGACCAGCCCCTTCCTTATGCTGCCTGAGCACTCATGACTGTTGCTGCCATGTTTTCATATACCCTCTCTGCTTCCCGATTTCTGGACCAATTCCTGCAAGTCCCATGATAGCTAACATTTTAGAGCAAGGAGTGGGTTATACAGTCTCCCTCTTGTGGTTAAAATTTTTAAAAAAATAAATCTTTGTCACATGCCTTTCTAGAAACAGTAGGGGAGCTGAAAAGAAGAAAGTTGACATGATTTAAGTGTTTATCCCAATTATTCACAAGGCTTGACCCTTCCTCTTTATATGTGGTTGCTCAACTTTGCCATGGTTGTGGGCCTTGGTAAACAACCCCTCTAGCCAATAACTTGCTAAGGGTTCCTTTGCTGACACATTCAGACTCAGTCACACTGGTATTATTTACTGAGCTCAGTTTCCCCTGAAACAAAGTGGGAAATGGCAATCTGATGAAACCTCCATCATGGCATAAATGGCTAATGACGTTGCCTCTGCAAAATATTTCATTTTGACAGTTGGATTTCATAATTTATTCAGTTGCCTGAGTTTTAATGTCCTCATCAATGAAATGTTTGTGATAAATGAGATCAGGGTGCTAATACAGGCAGGAGAGGCATAGCATCCAGGCAGTGGGCATGTACCTATCCCAACTTCCTTCCTCAAAGACCTTGGCTCTGCTTCAGAAGCTTTCTCAGTAGAAAAACAAAAGGACAACTGACTTTCCTTCCTGGCCTTAAAAGATTCCACGTGGCCATGGAAATGCTCTTAACACACACCATTGAAGTGAATACACCAAGTATCCATTTCACAAGTAAGAAAATTTAGGCACAAAGACATTTATGGTTTACTTGAACCATTCAGTCACTTTGAACCCCATTCTGCCTCTACCATCGAGATCTATGAAGGGGGAAGTAACTGTATGGAGCCTCCCTTTGTCCAACCTGAGCACAGTGATCTTGACCTGGAAAGAGGGGGTAATAGGACAAGAGACTTTATATCCTCTGTGCCAATAGCCTGGAAACTTTCTCCTTCCCCCTCTTCCCTGCCTTCCTGCTCCCTTGCCTCTCCCTTCACTGGGTCTTCCCAGTCTTGTCTGCTACTGCTCTAAATCTCCATTGCTTCTTCCGTCATCTCCCTTGTCCTTTCCCCCACCTTACTTTTCTCTACCTCTTTCCTCCGCTGCCTTTCTTCCTTCTTGTCTATCCCTCCCCTTCTCTGCCCAGTGCCCTGGCTCTCCTCTAGTTTTCACATCACATCAGTACCAGATGTGTGTACAACATATTATGGGAAGGACACATTATTGTTTTTCTGCAGAGATGTAACCTGGTGTGTATCTTTTCCAAAAGGCTTTAACTTGCCAGTGAGAAATAACAAAACCAAAGTGAAACTGGTTCAAAAACCCACTGCGGATCCCAAGCAGAGATGCAAATTTGGGGTGTAAGTATGCCATTTAGTCAGCCATGCAAATGAGCACATGCTCACTTCTTGCCTGGGGCCCTGAAAGAAACCAGAAGGGGAGCCACAAGGAATTTCAATCTGTTCTTTTTCTCCTTTAGTTGACTTTTGGCCATGTCTTAGTTTATATTTGCTTCTGTGGATGCCTGTGGCTGAAGGTGATTGCTCGTTTTTTCTTTTTCTTTTTCTTTTTTTTTAAATCTGGGCATTGAGAAGCAGAAGTGAAGTAAAATGAAGGCCTTAGATTGAGGCTTAGTAATGGCAAACCTTAGGAGTGACCTTGGAATAAAAAGTGTGCACACATACACACAAGAGCAGGGGAGAGAAGAGAGAGATGAGGAGAGAGTGAGATTCTGAGACATAGAGTTGATTGGTTTGGAAAGGCACTTGTCTTATCCTGCTCTCTCTCTCTCTCTCTCTCTCTCTGTCTATCTCTTTCTCTGTCTCTCTCTCTGTGCACACATGTGTGTGTTTCTGTGTGTGTATATGTGTGTGTTAAAGATCACCATTTACTACTATTACTTAAGAGTTTAGGGGTTAGGAGGATAATATTAAATTTCAATTGTTCAAATACATGATCTTCATAAAAGCATGTGTCTCACTCTGACAAGGACTATAAACCTCATATGTCTCCTTTATCTCTAACTAAAATACAACTATTAGGTACCATTTATTTATACCTTCTTTGTGAAGATTCTATTTCCCAATTATTGGAACAGTGTGAGTCAAATGCAATCAAATGTTGCTGAAAAGAAAAAAGGGAGAGTCTCACAGTATCTGAAGAATGTTGATGATTCATTGAACCTAAGGAGCTGGAAACACAGATCCACCCATGCCTTCAACTACAAAGATGGCAGTAGGGGTTCAGGGTAAGGGCAAGAGTTTGAAGGAGCTTGGTGCAGAGGCAAGGAGGACAGGAAATTTGTAGAGAGAGAGAATTCTTATCTGGTATTTCCTCTGTAATTCTTGTTGTCAGGCCGGCATCTTGCACATCTACCCAGATTGAGCATATTGCTATTACAGAAGCAACACTTTCTTCTAAGACAGATTAAAGAGATAATAGGTGAAAACAGCTGTAAGAAGCATCTGCCCTTCTGTTTTTGGTTGGTTTTTTTTTCATTTCAAAGCAAGTGTTCTTGCAAGTGGGAAAATACAGGTTCTAGAACTCTCATGGGATTGCATTTTAGGAGTGAGTCCACAGTTTGTGAATCTGTAACTTACCCTAAGCACAGTGATTCCAACCAATAATTGCACAGTGGCTTCCCCCTCTAAAACATAATGGCCATAGGTCATAGAGGGAGGTGGAGAAACAAAGCTATACTTCCCCCCAAGACATCTTCCATTCATTGCCTTATTCTGTGATTAAGAACTGGGGAGGCTTATAGACAGATTCTAGCACTCAAACTATCTTGAACTGCTTACTTCCTAAAGGGATGGGACAGTTACTTCTCAGGCATTATGGCCCGAGGAAATGGTTTGAAATGGGAACTCTGTCACATGACTTGGGGTCACCAAGGAGACTAGGAGAATCAATATAGTTTTTGGAATGGGATCTAGGGTCTACACAGATTAAGGATTGAAATTGACCAGAGAAAGAAATGGCATCTGGGACAGTATTTATTAAGCATCAATGACATGTCATGTGATTTAAATCTAACATGTCTTACTATATCCTGGAAAGTAAACACATTTGTTCTCAGTTTCAGTGAATAAACAAACTTATCAAAAAGCTCACCATTCTTAACTGCAGATTTGGGAGGTGAACCCAGTTGTCTTCAGTCACCAAACTTATGAACCACAGAAAATATCCATTTTAGATAATGCATTGTCTTCTCTTCAAAGTCTTGTTTGTGGAGTGTGGTCTCTATGTTTTAAGACAGTTTCCTTATAGCTCTGACAAATCTTCAACTAGCTACATAGCAGATGATCTTGATCTTGAACTTCTGATCCTCTTGCTTCTGCTCCTGGAATGCTGGTATTATAGGCATGCACCATCATGCTCGGTTTATGTGGTGCTATAGCTGGAATTCAGAGCTTCATACTTACTAAGCGAACATTCCACCAACTGATCTACATCTCCTCCCCTCAACGTCCATTTTGAAATAAATAGAAAACTGTTCTGGGATGAAGAGTGACAAAATTGTTTTTCAAGCTGTTCTGATCATGGTACAAATAGCAAGTGAATAAGGGCACACTGTGATCCTATATATACTTAACTAGTATACAGTTATAAATGCATATTTACCATCAAAAGAAATCTTGTGTTTTACATTTGTGGTACATTCTGATATGTTCTAAATTATACTAGAGTATGGTCAGCACTGTATTTATGAATGGTCACTATGAAAACCAGTATCAGGGATCATATCTGAATGTAGATAGTTTTCAGGTATATAAACTTGGGCAGGCATTTTTGCCTCTAATAATAGTAATAATCCCATAAAGATAAAAATGAGGAACTAAATTAATATTACCCAGAAATCAGTGGCTTAGAAAATTGCCCAATAGTATTAACTCTTATTATGTTATGTGCTTTGCACAATATGAAACAAAACTTGAGCAACTTTCTAATAACTGTCCCCAAAAGTACCAAAAGTGTTGGCTATTTATGGTGTTATATACACACTATGCCTACTAAGTGGAGGAAGATATGGTTAAATGTTAAACAAAAAAGTGAAAGTCTTTGGCAATATTTAAATACATGGTAATAAAGAGAACTGTTTTTTACATTAAGACTATAAATCTAGCCATTTCTTCTTGTAATTTAATATAAAATAATATAACATGTATTCTTGGTTCTCTTATTTTAGATGATTCCTCTGTGAGACTATGAACCCTTTTAAGGCAGAGACTGTATCTATTAATTTGTCACTGTGTTTTCTTGGCCTGGAGCCATGTCTTCTGCAGAGAAGTCACTCAAATTACTGCTTACTGACTGATGAAACAAATGAACGGGCCAGAATTATCAGTTTATTTGTATTCAAATGTCAGAGGTTTTTTTTTTCAGTTTTGAGAAAGCAGTTTCATGGACTATCAGCTGCCGGTGAATTAAGCAAGTTTCTCCTCCATTGTTTAGCTCATTTTTAAGTCAGGTTGGGCAGCCACACAATCTATACTCATTGAGAGCTCACTCTGTACTTCTCCAAGTACAAGAGCAAAAGGCCAGCTGGAGAGATTCTGCCTTCATTCTATGCACATATCACTACAGAAACCAAGTGCTTTGGTGAAGAAGGATTCTAGCGTAATTTGAAGTCTGCCACACCAGGTAAGAGTGGATAGCCCTGACCCCCCATTTCAGTCTCCATTTGGAGGAATGAGAGAAGTTAACTGAGATCACAACCCTGGAAACTTCTGACTGCTGGGATGTTCAACTCGTGTTTTGTTTTGTTTTTGCTTGTCTCTGTTGATCTGGGCAACCACACAGAGAGCTAGCAGTAGAAGGATTGAAGTCCAAGAAGGAAAAGACCAGGATGCGTATTATGACAGTGCTTCCTGCTGATCTTTCCAACATCTCTTCATGCCCACTGGACCTTGTACCTGGGACACTTCATTTCCATTTCCCACAAAGACTGACTTCTCTCGAGTCCCAAGAGCTCTTGACTCGGAGCAGAGTTTTCGTCTCTACAAGGAAGATGGTAGGATGAGCAAGTCCTGAGATGGATCAGTCAGGTGTGTTGCCTGGCAGAATTGCCAGAACAATGCAGAGGAGGAGAAAGCCAAAAGACCCAATACTGTTCAGTAGCTTTGAGACTTCTTGAGAAAATTATTAAAACAAGTGAAATAGAAAACCCCATGGTGCCCTGCCCTTTGTATCTAACAGGCAAACGTGGGTAAAGCAGTGATTATAGTAAAGGAACCGAGTGGAAGCCTTGGACACTGACATTCCCATCTCAGCTCTGTCATTTCCCGAACATGAGCTTCTGTGCTGCTAGGACCATGTGTTAGCTGCTGTTTGGAATTTGGTATCTGAGATCCTTGGGCAAAGCAGAAAGCAAGATACAATGCCCATGTGCATTCAGAAGGAGGCACATGGATGTTCGCATTTCAGTCATTCTCTTCAAATCCCTCTACCGTTTTCATTTAAATGATCCAAGGCTCCTCCTTTAGTGAGATTTGGCTGATAGTAACCCTTGGCATTATATTAAAATTAGCCCATTTTGTATCCAAGCATGGCCCAAAAGCAAAATGCAAAAGGCAAAAAGAAAGAAAGAAAGAAGTAAAAAGACACAAATCTTAACAAATCTTGAGTTGATTGAAATTATGCAACATGCTAATCATACTCCCTGAAGAGAATAATTTAATCTTTATAAACTAAAGATTTTAAATGTAGATAGGTTTTGTGTGGTTTTAAGAATTATATGATATAAAACAGTTCTTCAATACAAATTATTGTTCAATACCGATTTTAATATTTTCCTCTTCTAAATTTGACATGAGAACATTAATGTTAGATGCAGCCATTTCCTGCATTCCCTTACACCTGCCTAAGATAGTTCTTAAGGTACTTTCATTCTACTGCTTCACTGAACACTAATGTTTCTCACTCTTGTTAATCATGATTCGTTTTGATTTGTGAAGAATTGATCATTTCTGTCATGGGGTTCCAGAAACTCTCAAAACTCTCAATTCCTAAAAAAGTAGTTTTCCTTCTTGGAACAAAAAAAAACCTTCATCAACGATCATTACTGACTTTGGCAAAACCCATTCTTCGCAGACCTCTTGAGGGTATGATCACTATAATTTGTTCCTAAATTTCATCTGACTTGTGATTCCAATTTAGCTAGAATTATGAAATGTCCCTTCAAATTAAGTAAACCACAGAAGCCCTTGCACTATCCACAAGATGACAATATATTCCATTAGCCCTCCACTACAGGTTTCAGTGAAGTCCAAACTCATTTGTAATGGGTCCTGGCTTGGCATTTCTGCCCTAGCAAGCCTATTGATGGAAAGGAAGCACCACCAATCAATAGACAATGTTTGCTTGAAAAAAGCTCCTGTCACTTGCAGATGGCTACTTACTGAGATGTTGGCAGTAGCTTGTCATGAATCAAAACATTAAAAAGAGGACCTGGTGAGACAGATCAGTTGGTAAAGGCACCTGTCATCAAGTCTGATGACTTGAGTTCGATTCCAGGACCCACAGAGTGGAAGGAGAGAACTGACTACTAAAGTTGTCTTCTGACCTCCTCATTTGCAACTCGGCAGGTACACACTTACACAAAGAGATTTTTAAAAAAAATAAGGAACCTTTTAATACAAGAAAATTAAGGAAATGCATTACCATATATGAATTTAAAAGTGGGAAGGTTGAAATATGGTAGTAGGAGAATGACACTCAATATTCCTCAAAGGAAGTGATTGAGGGGAAGAACCAAAGACTGGACAATCTGCCCTACGTCTTCAGAGAAGGCATGTCTGTGTCAAATGCCCAGAGAGCTTAAGGAAGTGGATGATATCATGTGAGTGTGAGATAGGATAAAGTATTCCATAAAACCACCTTAGGGCAACCTAGAGCATTTTTTGATACTACCCTTTATAGGACACAACTCTTTCTATAAACCTTTAAAGGTTAACTAATATTACCTGGAACACACAGATAGCAGTAGAGGAGGAAATGGAATAGGGAATACACATCTATCCTGCTTCTGAATCCAGAGTTCACACCGGCTACTAGACTAAAGAGCAGATACATAAGTGGGAAGCATACTATCTTGAAGAAATGTCTGGGAAAAAATGGTTTCCTGTTAAATTTTGAATACAATTTACTTCTATAAATAATGATTACTTTTTCTGTGTGATATTAAATATTGAACCTCATGCATGCTAAGCGAGGACTCTTTTACTGAACTGTGTCAATGACCTCCATTTTCCATCATTGTTTTCTTACTTAATATTGTTTCTCTTAAGGACACTAAGTCACTATATATTCAGTTATTTATCTTCCAACTGTAAGTGTTTCATTCCCTTTCTCAAGAGTTCAAATTAAGGGTAAGGAGAGGTGGATTAGTGGGTAGAACACTGACTGCCTTTCCGGAGGACCAGGATTCAGTCCTAGCTCACTCATGGTAGCTCACATCTACTCCTATTCCAGTTCCAGGGGACACTATATCCTCTTCTAGGCTTCAAGGACCCAGACATTCATGTGGTGTACATATATAAGTACAAACAAAATATACTCACACACACACATAAAAAATAGCCCTTTAAAAGAGTTTAAATTGACCCACATTCAAAATGCCATTCATTTAGCAATTTATTGAACACTGTCATCCAACCAATTCTTCTATCCACCAAGGCATCTATATAACATCTCATGATTAAACATATGTAGCAGCAAGCTTAAGGATTCTGTCCAGATAATCTGAATAACAGCACAGAGTTTAAAATGAGAAAAACTCTTTGTTACCAGGTATTTCTACTAAAAACTTAAAGCCATCCACTTAACAGTCTTACTGTAATACAGAAGCTGACTTTGAATTCACTATGTAGCCTGGGTAAGTCTTGGAATTCTGTTTCTTCTATGCCTGTTTAGTTAGCATGCGAGCCCTGCACTACCAAGCTCAGTGGAAATGTGTATGACAGAGCCAGTTAGTGTCCCATGGGAGGCAATCTAGCCTAATGGGCATGTCTATGAGCTCTAGTCAGATTCTTCTTGTCTCCTGGTTTCTGCTCTGCCACTCTCCAAGTGTGTAAAGTTGGAGAACTGTGCTTAACTCCTTGAAGCCCAGGTATTTCTCACCCATTCAATGGATTTAAAAATGATTACATGAATAGTTTCATGAAAAGAAGATGATAACTTATCCAAGGAAAGTGCTTTTCCCTACCTAGAACAATGTTTATGCAAGGTAGTATTGGTATTGCTTTCACTGGAAAGTTCTGTTTTAAGTGAATATAATCTAGCAAAAATAATTCAATTATTCAGTGCCAATGTGATTTATAAGAAGAGAATGGACCAAGAATAGATAAAACACGACTAATCAGGACAAGGAAAGGGAGGGGCCCCATCACTATAACCTTATCCAGACTGAGGGGGTGTTGTGTAGAAAGCAGGACTACTGATAAGTAGACAAGCTCAGGAAAATGATAGGAGTAATATAATAGACATCGAGAAGATGAACTCTTACTTGTCTACTTAAATACATTTTTATGCTATTTATTGAAAATATCAAACCGTAATACTTTTGCTAAATTTGGTGACTTAACCTTTGTAGGCGAAATCTACTGGGCAACAGACACAAAAATCTACACTGGAAGAGCTCACCACCCCAAGAGTTTTCCTGATCTTTTAAAAAAAAATCTGGTTTGCTTCTCTTATTTAATATTCTCTGTTAGCTTTGGAACCCTTTGCTGTTTGTTTTGTTTTCTTTATCACTTCATCAAGGATGGTTTCCTAAGTTCCAAACCAATGTATTAGTCAGGGGAAAAGGGTGGCAACAGTGGCTAGAAAAGAAATGAGGAGTCTCAGGACACTGCTGTAGGTTAAGCTGACCCACATCTTCGGAGTCTATAATGCAGAGGAGTGGAACTTTGACCCATTTTCTTCTGATCTACCACAACTGAGAGTCCAGTGGTAGAAATAATGACGGATTCCTCCAACACTGATAGGTAATCACTGGCAATGAATCCTTATGCAGTCCCAGCTCCTTAAAGATAAAACATTCGTACCACCTTCTGGGCTATTAGGTTCCCTAAGGGGCGGCCCTTTTGCCTCCAGTGTGTATACAGACCTTCACCAAGGCAACCTTGTTTTATAAGAATTCTCTATCTCATTTTTCTGTAGGAAATGCCTTCATTGCCATACAGCAGAAAGTGGATCTATCTAGCGATGATAGGTTTAGATCAACCTTACTTCATTGCCAGACAGCTCTCAGGAGATTCACTTGGCACATTCCTGGAAGTTTTGACTATTCCAACTCTCAGCCCAGCCCAAGACAATTCCCTGTGGCTGATTCTTTGTCACCCTCCTCTGGGGTTCATTGTTCTGCTTTTCTTTCCTTTCCATCTTCCCCCTTTTCTTTGCTGTAGGCATCACTGTTTCTCCATGTGGCTTTCATGCTTTCGATGCTGTAACTTTTTAACTTGACTTTTTGCTCAGCTTTTGCCTGGGCATCTTTTTTATGAACTTTGCTCTCCCAGGTATTCTCTTCCCTTATAAGCCTTGACATGGGATTTCTTCCAGAGCTAATTTTCAGCTTTTGTAAAAACACTTAACAGGAAGCAAGGTAAATTTCAAAAGTAAGTCTCGACATGCAATGCATCCTGAAATATTCACCCCCAATGGAGTTCTTATTCCCATGCTGTTTGTCTTTCTCAGCAGACAGCTAGGGTGGAGAAAGGAAGGACACAATAGGTTTGCTCACATTCCTCTTATGAGACGGATATTTTCCTGGGAGGAGCCTGTTTGTGTATAGACAGGGCCCTTGGGGCTCTCACTGTTAGTGGTTGCCTTGGCAGAGGCACACCATCAGCAGCAGGGATTCACCTCCACCCTTTCTCCACCCCCACCCCCCATTCACTCTATTTGTTCCAGATTCCTTACCAAGCAACAACAGAAAATCAAAACATTATTTAGACGTCTTTGTCAGTGCTCAAGTTTATATTTATAGCAGCCAAGCTTGTGTTTGCTGAATTAAGTTAGCTATTTGTCTCCATTTCTAAACACCCTACTCTGTCAAAGCCTGAGATAGATGAATCTTCTCCACGTTTGATCACCCTGCATGTTAACTGTGTAGAGGACTCCAAAGTACCATAGAAGATGGGCCCACTGCTGTTTTTTCCCCAGAAGTCAATGAACCCCATGACTGCTGTAAAGCAAGCTTGGTGTAAAAAAAAATAGATTACAGTGAACACATGTTCTGCTGGTAATGGGTGGGGCAGATTCTCTTCGCTGTGCCAAGGACAAAAGTATCCCACTGACTACTTAACTCAAAAGTAGAGACATATTCTCTTGGGTCTGCCTTTCTTGATTTTGCCTCTTGTTTCTAAATCTCTCTCTGGTTAATGGTATGGTCTTATTTAACAAAAGTAAGCTATGTTTCCATGCCTCCATTTTGGTAGAAATGGACCCTTTCAGGCTGTAAACTAAAAGTTTATTGTGCCCCACCTGAGTCTTTTTGTATTAGATGCCTGCTGTATTGACAGTAGCTTGAATTTGCCTGAAGATAGCTCAAATGGGACTTACATTAAAAGATATTTGAATTAGATGCACTGGACTCTGGGATCTTCCTAGAAAGAAAATTTATCCAGAGGCATTTGACTTCTAATGCTTCTTGGTAGCTTCAGGGAATATGTAAGCAGAGATGTTTTCAGACAAATCACCATGTTAGTAGGTTAGAGTCTCAGGAAACTCTGTCTTTCCCTTTCATGTGATGCCCAGCCCACTCTTTCCCATTGCAGGAAGACAGGAGGAAATTGTAAGGTTGCTATAATAACTTCATGTCAGTAAAGTAAAATGACTAAACAATTTAAAGACAATCACAGGATCCCAGGTGGCTAGGCCTCTTAGTTTTAAATGGCCGTGGACTCATTTACACATTTGTTCACAGAGGGCCAAGAGTCTATATGATGGATCATGCAAGTCAGAGCTAAGTAATGGTTCACCACAGCCTGGTTAATAGTTAGACAAGCTGTTCATGTTTGATTAGGGTTTTCTTCTCCATTGCTATAATTGTATGATAATTAACTCAGGAGACTTAGATCTCATTTGGGGGAAATACATACATTTTGAAGTTTCAGGAGTAACAGATTCTAAATGACGAGAAACAGTCTGAAATTGAACTGTGGGTCTCCTGCTCAGCCATAAAGATTGGACTGGAAAGTGTGTGCCTTGTGCGTTTTTGTCTCTAAAGGAACTGGTGAGTTTCTTTAGCGCTAACTTCCTCAAAAGGCTCCATACACAAAAGTGTTCTCCCAGACATCTGTTGATAGATGAGAATTGCCAAGTGGCTAACAGCATGAGCATCTAATGTAATCTGACTTTGAAGCTCAACTTGAGATGGAGCACATGAGGCTTCCCTAGCAGCAGAAACATCCATTAATAGAAGCAACACCCCATGATCCAGTGTTTTACATAATGGAAGGAAATTCTTTTAAAGCAGATGGCAAAGTATCAGAGAGGGCATCCAAATTAAGTCATTTATAAATTGACCATACTGATAATCACAGAGATCTTCTCCCTCCTTGGAACTCCCATAAACTCAGCTCTATGGCATATCACAGATACTAATCATTGATAGCCTCATGGTTATGCTAATATCTGGAATTACTTATATACTTAAAGAGACATGAGAAGCTTCGGAGCAATGACCCATATTTGTTCCCTCCAAATCTAATTAGTTCAATGCGACCTAATCTCTATGAAGTGCCATTCTGTGGGCCCCCAAATAGTGTCACTTTATAGACTTTTAAAGCTATTATTTAAAAGTCTTGATAAAAGGTTCCTAATTTGAGATTCTAGAATTTTTTGAATGTATCAAAAAGCAGAACTCATATGTTCAATTTGGGTCACGGAGAGGAGCTAGCTATTATTAGAGAGGGGCAGAACTCTGTAGCTGTTAGTAGCCCAAGACTGACAACATTCATTCATTTTCTCTTTAAATCTTGGATTTATTCTTCTACCACTTTTTAGCAATTCAACCACATGAGGATTTGAAAAGGTAAAAATCCTTCCATAGGGTATCAACATGGGGGTCTTAGAACAGAGCATGGGAAGGTGGTGAAAATCGGTCTACAATTTTGTCCTTTCTTCCTCCCTCCCTCCCTCCCCTCTCCTTCCTTCCCTCCCTCCCTCGCCTCTGTTTCTTTTTTCTTTCTTTAGATAGGGTCTGCCTTTGTAGTTCTTGTTGTCCTGGCCCTCCCTATGTAGATCAGACTGGCCTCAAACTGACAGAGATCCACCTGCCTCTGCCTCTGCCTCTGCCTCTACCTCCTGAGTGCTGGGTTTAAAAGGCCCCACCACCATGTTCAGCCTTGTCCAAGTTTTCTGAAAGACTCTGTGATTTTACTTGACAAGCCAGAAGTTGCCTATCACCTTTAACTCTTTTCCATGACTGTCTCTTCTTCCCAGGGTCTTTGGATCTCCCAGTTACTAAAGGAACCAAAAACTAACCAACAAAAGAGGATGCTGTTCTTGTTGAATGTAAAGGAATTCTGGAGACCTAGTGTCCCTTTCTTAATCTTTTTTCCCCTTATTAGTTCTTTGAGAGTTTTATGAAATGTGTTTTGATCATATTCACTCTCCCCAGATCTCCTCACCCAGACTCAACCAATTCTATGTTCTTTTTTTTTCTAAAGCCCATCAGGAACTATTTGGGCTATTCTTTGGACATGTGGTCTTCCACTGAAGCATGGTCAATTTTCAGGGGTCTATACTCTTAGAGAAAATTAACTTGCCCTTTCTTAACTGCAAATAATTACTGATGACCCCATGGTGAGGGATGAGATTGTATACTTAACTCCCATCTCCATGGTGTGACTTGATCTTGCACAGGTTTTGGGCATACTGTTGCAACTGTTGTGAGTTCAAAGATGCACTAACTGCCTATTTGATGATACAATATGAATTTGTAGTATTATCTTGGGACTTTTCCCTGACTCCTACCCATTTTCATGGTGAGTAGGGAAGTTTGCCTTCTTTCTGATGTGTACTTTGGGAAAATCCCTGGTTCTACTTCCTTGAATAATTTAAATCAGCAGATACTCTAAACAATTAAAAGCACCAAAACCCAAGCTGACCAGATATGTAGGAGGCTGACTAACCAAGGTCTCAGCTTGTCTCTGCCTCTGCCACACACACCTAAGTAGTAGGGTTATGGACATGAAAATCACTGACCTAGTTATGGTTTCTACTGCTGTGATGAAACACCATGACCAAAATCAAGTTGGGAAGGAAAGGATTTAATAGGCTATCACTTCCATATCATAGTCTGCCATTGAAGGAAGTCAGGACAGAAACTCAAGCAGGGCAGGAACCAGAGGCAGGAGCTGATGGCAGAGTCTACAGAGGAGTGCTGCTTGCTGGCTTTCTTCTCCAGGCTTGCTTAGCCTGCTTTCTTATAGAACCTGGAGTGACTGTACCCACTATGGGCTGGACCCTCTTCTGTCAATCGCTATGAAAAAAATGCATTACAGCATGATTTTCTGGAGGTGTTTCTCAATTGATGTTCCTTCCTTTCAGATACCTCTAGTTTTGTCGAGTTGACATAAAACTACCCAGCACAGCCACCATGTCTGGCTTTTTACAAGGGTGTATGTGCTGAAGATCCAAACTTAGGTCTACCTAGCTCTAGACCATCATATTAAGACAATTATTTTCCACATCCTTGTAAAGGCAATGAGTAGTCTTTATACTCCATATTTCCTGTCCCCAACACAATTATTTCACCCAAAGTTCCTGCTTCAGCCGTCACCACATTGCTTCTCTTGCTGTCTGACTTCCTGTTATGTTGCCGAAGATTTACTTCTATCTCTCTAACACTCACAGATGGAACTGCATCTTTATTATAGCTACCAACAGATAGCACCATCATGGCCAAAGCCAGCATTTCTGGCTCAAAATATTCAGACTCACAGGGCTTTTCCATTCAACTGGTAGAGAATTTTAGCCTGAGAAGCAAAGAACTGGAAAGACGCCTTCTTCTTGTGACCTTCTTGAGTAATCCTACTTCCCCACCTTGGGTTATAAGTGATTCTTCACATGTTTGGGAAAGATAATAAACAATTCCCTGGAGTATTTATCATCATCTACATGCAAAGAGAAGGGCAGTTGCAGGTGGTCACATAAATATACAGTTTTGCTAAAGCATACTTTGAATAATTATGAACTTTCTTGAAACATATTGGGCTTATAGACATTAAAGTAATGCGTCTTACACTATCCTAATGAGTGTTCCACTGAATTAAAGGACAGAGAGTGTTAAGGTTGTAAATTCTATAGTAGTTAACATCAGGTCCTCTGCATACCAGGGTTTGTCTTTCCATATCCTTAAACACCAGGAGACTTTTGAAGTCAGGAATTACGCAGTTTTAAAAACTGTTCATCCTTCAGTTAGACCTTAGTGAGACCTTTGGTTTACTAACAAATGAACACAGGGATGAAGTCTGCTACGGAGAATTCTGCTTTCTAGGGAAACCTTATTTAAATCTAGATTAAAGGAAATGCAAGCAAATTCAAGTAAAGTATCATTTCCTAAATGTGTAGGAGAAGTGTTTAGGTATGAAGGACACAGGCCTGAGAACACCTGAGTACCAGTCTTGTCCCTAAAATAATTAAGGATAAAATGTTCAGCAAATCATTACTTTGATGCTGTTTCCTTATCTAATAAATGGAGATTATTCTATTTCTCTCATAAGGTAATTGATTATAAAAAACAATATTTTTGAAGACTTTAGCAAGCTGCTGACTCAGTACTCATACAATGCCAGGTCCAGCTGTTGACATGTAAGTATCATGACCATAACAGAAGTAGATCATAGTTGAAAAAAATTCTGGGTCATATGTGTGAAAGTCTAATCATTTCACTATCCAAGTCATCTCTCTACAGCTTTCTAAGATCTAGGACTTACATTAAAATTTGCACTTAAATACCTGACCTCTGTACATATTGACAATAGTCAATTGGGCTTTCTTTCACATAACTGAGGGCTACCATGATACAGGAATCATTAATGAGATCAGAGCAATAATGTCATGTAGCCATTTAGGACCAGTAAAAATAAAGAACTCATGACCCTCATGAGAGCCATTCTCATAATGAATACTAGGCCTACATATCCACAGCAACGGGTACATACTAAGACTACATGCATGTATGGATTGTCTGGAATATCAGACTTAAGAGACTAGAGTCAGGGCAAAACAAACCAGACTGGAAAAAGTAACTAGTGCCCAAGAAACAACTACTGCATTGAGGTGATGATGGCTTGTGGCTACAGTTGCCCAAAGAAGACCTTTGTGGCCTGACTCTATTCATAAGACAAATACACTTAGTATTTATCAAGGTGAAATCATATTTGTTTGGCCAACAATGGCACATCAATCAAAATGTGTTCTTACACCCAGATTGTAGTGAAAAATCAGAAACATGAGATAGTATCAGATGCTTGTAGCATTGTGGCACAACACGGAGAAAGAAATGTCATTAAAAAATAAAACAAAGTCACAGACATCTATTATTCCTCAGGGTTGAGTTGACCTAAAGAGGCATGTCCCAAAATACATTATTCCTAGTATTAAACTTCTGAGAAGCTCCAGGAAAGAAATTGTGCTCAAGTAACTGAGAAATGTGGCATGCTAAAGCCCTTGAAGAGTTATATTAGCATATTAATGGCCTGAGAAGTCCTGTTAAAAAGCATGCTTATATTGATTTAATCTAACATTTCCCAATCTTGTAGCATCATCATTTTCTTTTCATAGCACTTAATATTCTGTGAAATAACCTTAGGAAATTCTGGCCTGGTGTCACCCATATCATAGTAACTGCATGTTTCTGATTCACCATTTTCTGAATTGGATAACAGAGAAACTCAGAACATCATAGCAAGATTCAAATAAAGTACTGTGTACTAAGTACCAACAAATATATACTGGTACTCAGAAACAGTGGACAGTAACGAGGAGAGCTAGTGAGTGTCGGAGTAACTAAAGAGTGTGTGTTCAAACCTACTGAGCCTTTGAGACATCAAAAGTAAGTGTTGGGAGTTAAGTTCTCTGTCTTCTAGAACCTTCATCTTTAAGCATCTCTTACTGAAGTCTTACACTATGAAACAGCATTAAGGCTTATTGTGATTAGAATGTAACACAAAGCTCTGTACCATGTCCTCACTGCCTAAAAGCTCAGTGCTGTTTTCTCTGCGTTTTCATCCTGTACCACAATGTTGCATCTTAGGAGCATTCAAGAACATCTCCAACTCAGATGATTTGCTTAAATGATTCCCCTACGCATATGTATTTTCCAGAACAACTCTGCGGTCTTCAGTATCACAGCCTACAGATCTCTGTGGTGATATTTTGTTTGTGCTATAATAAATAAAGCTTGCCTGGAGATCAGAATGTGGAACTAGTCACAAGTTAGCCATAGAGGCCACGCAGTGGTGGCACACACCTTTAATCCCAGCAATTAAGAGGCAGACGCAGATGGAGTTTTGAGTTCAAGGCCACTCTGGGCTACACTAGATTGATCCAGTCTCAAAGAGAAAC
>LOJH01007019.1:18097-31584 GCA_001685095.1 Ellobius talpinus | reverse complement strand
GCTACTGGCCAATCAGCATTTATTTAAAATATAATTAACAGAATACAGACCATTTTCTCCCACACCAAACCCATTCTGTCTGAGGATTTCATAGAAGTAAGACCTAGTGGCTGACTGATAAGATTATCTGATCTTTTAGCATTTACCCCCTAATATCTGACTTTGGATTTTTATTTAATAAGACTAATTAGGATTACATTACAGAGGATATTTAAAAAGCTTTTATATGCCAAATAAACCTTTGCACAAGCACATTTAACAATTATGTGACATCAGCATTTTGTTGACTTTTTGAGACTCAGTGTTTATGAATGGAAAAAGTCATTTATAGATTATATATTACATATTACATGGAGTAAAAATCAAGAAATATGTAAATGATATAAATTAGGTTCATAATTTGTATGTGCTATTAAAATTATAAGGCAAATATATCAGAAATTGATCTAGAAAAGTTTATTTTAAAAGATTTTATTTTTAAAGTTTTGTCTCTATGCATCTATGTCCACATTTGTGAAGTTGACTTCTTACATGCCTTGGAGCACAGACCATAGGATCCTCTGAAGCTGGAATTACAAGCAACTACATGCCACCAAACATGACTGCTGGAAACAAACTCATGTATTCTCCAATATATCATTCATGCTTCACTATTGAACCATTATTCTAGTCCCTAAACAAGTAGAAATGAATTGAGATTAACAGAGTGTTCAATCAGATGAAATATTAAAATTAGGAAGATTACTATACATACATATAGATATACATACAAAAAATATAAAATTCATGTACATATAAATACATATATATGAAAATATCCTAAGGAAATATCACTGAAAAGCATTCATTTTCAAAAAAATTATTAAATAATAACAATTGCTATGTCTAGTAATAGATTTATAATATGTCAAAGACAGTGCTCAATTTGCAGTTATAAAGGCACTGGTACAGGTAAGTATATTGTCTACAGTCAGCTTTTAAAGAGATCTCTTAATTTCTCTATGCTAAAGTATGAAAGTTGTATGGTGTCCGTGGTTGTTTTGTACTAAGCATACAGGAATAAAGGAATATTTGATAATGGATAATTTTAAAACAAAAGTAGATAGAGATTCCTTTTTTTCTTGAGGTTTTATTTTTTCTTTATATATTCATTGCTTTGAATGTCATCCATGCAACATTGAAATGCTTGTTTGAAAGCACAGTATGGAAGTTAGTGCATAGAATGACTGGATGTCTTTAATATACCTGCATTGTGCTCAGTAGGAGAATAAGACTGAACAAGTGATGGAAATCATAATGCACTGTGAATTCCACTAAGCCAATAATCACATCAGCTCTGATCCTTCTTAAAAATATGCAATCATATTATCCTCAAACCCCTAAATGTGTTAGAAATGAAACAGCAATATAATTATAAACAAAAAGCCTTTCATTATAAGAGTTTTTTTAAAAAACAAAGTTAAATATTTGGAGTCACTGTACTTTCTGTAACAATGAGTCTTATATTCACCATTATCATTGTTTTCTTGTAATGAGTTCCAGAATTTTACAAACACACACACACACATGTATATACACTGCTTCTAAAACTTACATTAAGAAAAGTATCCTTAAATATAGACAGATACTACATTTTTGTGGGCTTTGTTTGAGGATGTTTTTGGATGACGTTGACACAGTATATTCTCTTATGGTAGAATCAGGATATGAAGATTCTGGAATTTCATTTCAGACTGAAACTTCAGTTCATAAATGTGATTTCTATGGTTCTTAAACACCATACCTGTTTCCTCTGGGGCAGCAAGATCTAACTTTAGGAGTTGCATAAGGACAAAAACAGAAAACATGCCAATTTCTCTAAAAAGTGATAATTTAAATTTGAGTTCAATTGCTATTTAGTTAACACACAAAATAATGAATTTAATAGTTGAATTTCATGCATACACATTACACTCTCTGATAATTCATCCTGGTCAACCTTCTTTATTTTTGTGCGTATTCCTGAAGCTCCCGTCTTGCTCCTAGATAGTCCTTCTGGTTTCTTGTCACATGTTTTTCATTATCACCTCTTGTTCCCCAAACCGAAGCTTCATAGAATTTTTTTTTTAGTTTCTTGTAATGTATATACACAGAGGGGTCGAGGAGAAGACAGGTACATAGCATGTATAAAGAATAAAGCATCCCAATATCAAAAGAGGTAATTCTAAGAATGGAAAAGTGGGATTGTATGTAATTAAAAGTCTTCATCATAGCAAAGGGAATATCAGAGTGGAGAGAAATCATATGGAAATGGAGAAAGTCTATTCTCTTTAGATCACACATGGAATTCAGCGCTAGAGCCTGCAAACTTTGTCATTAGAGATGTTTTCTTTGACTTAGATCTTACATGTCTCTACCACCTGAAAATTACAGAGAAAATTTTCACCCCTGCAAACATACATATAAGTAACATTATATGAACTTAACAGGTTACATTGATAAATATATCTGTATATGTAAATAAATCATGCATCCAACAACAACTAATGAAAACAAGTGGAATGGTTTAAAGGGGCATAATAGGTGTGGGGGGAGTTTTGGAAAGCAGAAAGGGAAGAGAGAATTGTGCTTAAATTACAGTCTCCAAACCCTGACTTTTCTTTACGTGTAAGTGAAATGATTGAATATGAAATAAGCTTTCAAGTAACCAAAATTCACAATTAACCCCTAGAAAATTATGTTTTTTCAGCTTAGAAGTATTGTTTTGGTAAATTACTTTGTTGCTGTAAATGTTGTAAATAGAGGAGTTTCTCAACAGGCAGAGATGCTCTATGAAATCTGTTAGTAACGAATGTGCTGTATTAGCATCTTTGTGCAAAAGTTGTTATGGCCTCACCTTTTTATTTATGAATCATTGGCACTCCTGGAAAAGAAACAGCTGCATCAGTGTCTCCAAGATATTAAAGTCACTTTTATTGATGATTTTAAACTTGATGTTTCATCTCATAGGAACACTGCAAAAAAAAGACCTAGATAATACACAGTTTATTTCCAAGTAGTCTATTTAATGAAAATGTCTGTTGTACATATGATATGCTACAAATGTCTACTTGGTAAACATTCAAATTCTGTTTTCAATTATTTGCTAATATGAGGTGTCCTGTGTTTTTCTCTTTATATTTATCTTTTAACCTCCAAGTGGGCTTACCATTGATTTCTTCTCTGTTGAAACTACTAATTATAAGTATAAAACAGAAATATATACTTGAATTATTATGAATGTGCTATCTAAACATATCTCCAATTTATTACACAGTAATAAATTTTTAATAACTTTGCTGAATAAATCTCATATTTAACATTGCTGAAATAAATTTAGGAATAATTTCAATATAATTTCTCTTAAAAATTAGCAAAAACAATGAAAAAGGAATATATTATGATATTATTAATCACTAAAATACAACATACTATTATTATATTATATCTTGCCTAAGACTGAAAGAAAATTTTCAAGAAAAATTAACTTTTTATAAATATTTTTATTGTTTTTATATTATGGATGATACATAATTGTGAAAATTATCAATTGAAACTAATATTGTATTTAAACTTGGACAATTGTTTTTCTTGATAAATCAATTGTTTTGAAGCTGTTCAGATTATGGCATGCCTAAAAATGAATAGTCATTTAAAAAATTGATGAGAATTTATTTAAATAATAAAACATATTAATACACATATTTGAGTAAAAAATACTGACCTCTATCATAAGCATGATTTTATGAGTTACCATTATCCTTTTTAATTTTGATAAACAGATAAAAGCAATAACCCAGGTATAGGAATCAACATTAAAACATGGTCATGAACAATTTTTAGCCAAAGTTATAATTTACATACTGAAAATTATGTTTATTAGCACTCAAAACCATGCATATATCTTCATATTTATATGATAATGGAAAGGCCAAAGCAGCAGGTTCCTTCAGAAATCCTATGAAAAACATCAAAGCCCTGATGAGGAACATCTTATTCATCCTGGAAACACTAATGACTCACTCCTAACTTTGATGAAATCTGGCTGACATCTCATAAGCAACATGAGTATATAAGCTGCCATCCACAGGGTATCACAGACTGCAAAGAAAGAGACACCTCTCTAACTCACCCACACAGAACTTTTACAAATATTAATCCCAAAAGAAATTCAGTCCATTACTATTAAAAAAAAACAGTGAAACTAAAAATGATCAATTCTGTTGCAAAGTAGCATGTTAAATTGTTTCAACTGGAAAAGGTGGTCACACATAAGACCAAGAAGACAATTGATTTTTTTTCTTGGTTTCCCTTTTCTTGCCTTCACTTCCATGGAAGGTAGTCTGATGCATTGTACTCTCTCCTTCTTTAAAAAGATTAATGATATCTGAAATTTTGTCATACCCAGTCTCTCCTCTTTTCTTATAATATATTATAATAATAATACAATACAATACAATATAATATAATATTATAATTATATTATAATAAAAAATATTATAATAAAATTATAATAGTTACCAGGTTGCATATAAATATAAGAATTCAGAAAAATAAACTGGAAACTCATGATGAAGTAGTTTCATTATTTTTAAGGGAGATGCTACTTTAATAAAAATGCTGACAAGGAGAGAGTGACAAGAAGGCAGGATAGCAGAGCAAGAACGAAAAGGAGACAGAGACTGGCAAGTGATAAAACCTGCGAATTACTAGGAAAGAAGAGTAAACAAAGTGACCCTAGATAAAGACAATGGTATGAAGATTTATTGGAAAAATAACTATTGAAAAGTGAAAAAAGACAGAATGGATACTGGATTTTTGTTTGTTTGTTTCATTTTGTTTTTTGAGAAAGGGTTTGTCTGTAGCTTTAGAGCCTGCCCTGGAACTAGCTCTTGTAGACCAGGCAGTCCGTGAACTCACAGAGATTCTCCCCAGTGCTGGGATTAAAGGCATGCACCACCAATATCTGGCTTGGATATTGGATTTTAAAATGCAAAAAACGCTACAAATAAGTGCATATGTGTATATATATATATATATATATATATATATATATATATTTGTGAATAATCTAGATAAGCCTGAGAAGGAACATAGGAAAAGGAAGAAAGATTTAGAGGAACACAGGGAGGAGTTCACATGAGCCACTCACTGCACTTGAAGCTACATTGTTATCAGAAATGAAATCATATGAAAAAAAATCACTGTGTTTTAACAAAAATACTTCAGAGCAGTTTATATTATCAGGACAGACAACATTTCAATGAGTGGAATGCAAGTCAACTGTAACTCCATGGAGGGCGGAGATCAGGAGCAGCATGAACTCTTAAGAAAATGGGAGCTGTTCTGGTGATGATGCATAACTATCAGGATGGAGTCCTCAGTCTCAGTCACATCCACACCTTCACAAGTAAGTCAGCACAGGTCTTGACATTCAAGATACGTAAATTACCATTTCACACACAGTGGTACACAGGGTACACAAATAATTAAGTGAATTAACATAAATGCAAAAAGTTATTGCGAAAATTCAGTTGCTTTAAAAGATCAGATTGCTGGTATTTTTAAAAGTGTGTGTTTTAATTTTTTCTCTGAATATAACAATTATTCAGTTGTGCAATATCTGAAATAAAATTACAAACATGAAGAAACTAAAAACTTTCATGACGTTATGATACCCAATGAAAACATACATCGAATTATAAACTTTGATGTTCATACATGCATGTAATCAAATGCAACTGCACAAAACCACACATGTGCTTATTTAATTATTAATCAAAAATAATCAAAACATGGAAAAGGTATAATTACATATATGAAGATTTGACCTTTTTATTAAAGTCAAATTAGTTCAATTGAATAGAGAAATGCAAACCACTTAACAGGATACAGGCGATCAGTTGCCCAGCAACACACAAGGAAATGGCATCTAATGTCAGCAAGAGACACTCACCTGTTTTCTTAGCACATCAAAGGCAAAGACAAGAGATGACTCTGGAGTAATTAATAGTTTTCAAATATTTGGAAAAACTCAAATTGACTTGTAACAAATTAAGGAAAAGGTTACCCTGAGACTAATTTCCATTATCACAAAAGCTTTACTTACTAATGAAAACTATTAGGCATTTGGAGAGATACTTTGAAGAAACTTAAATTTAGAAAAGAGGAGTCATCAGTGCAGATTCTCAAAGCTGATGTCACAAAAAATTAAAGGGATTAAAAAAGCATGCAATTTTCATGTGTTTTGTCAGGCATCATGTATGAACTCATGATTTGTAATTAACTAATATTAAAACTTTTGTCAGAACTATAATTTCCCCAAAATGCTTAGAGAAAGATACTGAAATTATGTTCAGATTGTGTCCAGTAATAACAAAACTACTGGTTGAATGAATAGAAGTTTGGAATTCAATTTCTCCTCTTCATTAAGAGCTCTTTGCAATTTGCACTATCACATCAAACATGCCAGCTCCACAGGAGGTATCTGAGCTACCAGCACAAATCATCTCTGTCAGGGCATTAATTCCACTTAGGAGACACATCTGACTACTTAATTGCAGCTGCTCATGTGTACTTGTCTGTGTATTGACATAAGGAAACCCGAATTTCCTTAAAAGCTCTAAAATTTATTCTGTGCATATTGATTTGTTGATTTTTCTTCATATCTATGCCTATATATATATATTAACAAAACCTTCACTAAAGTTTTTACAGGAAATAGTACAGTCATGTTACATATAAATTATGTGTAATTGTATATGTATATATGAATGAAGCATTGGGTTTAATAAGAATAATTATTATGAGTATAATCAATTGTCAAAATTAAAAATTTAAGTTATTTTATGAGTTCATAGGGAAAGGAGCATTTTAATATATTGTTGGTGAATATGTCAATTCATACAATTCTCTCTTAGTAAGTCTGTGTTCTATTACTGTGAAGAGACAGCATGACCATGGCAACTCTTTTTTATTTAAATAACATTTTTTCCAACTATTTTTCATATCTACTGCAGTTTCCTCTCTACCTCTTCTTCCTCTTCTTCTGCCCCCACCCTCCCCTCTGTCTCCATTCAGAAAGGGGAAGGATTCTCATGGACTGAATAAAGCATGGCTTATCAATTTGAGGCAGGACTGAACTCTTCCCCTGTATCAAATCTGGACAAGGTAATCCAGCATGTGGAACAGGTTCTCAAAACGCAGCTAAGCCCGAGGAAGAGGTCCTGATCTCACTGCTGGGAGCTTTACTAAGAGATCAAGCTATGCAACTGTCACACACATACTCTGCCTAGGTCGGTCCCATTTAAGTTCCCTGACTGTTGGTCCAGTGTCCATGAGCTCCCAAGATCTTAGGTTTGTTGCCTCCGTGGGTTTTCCAGCATGGACCCCTGACTTGTTCAATTCCTCCTTCCTTTCTTCAGCAAGACTCTCAGAACTCAGCACAGTGCTTGAATGTGGATCTCTGGATCTACTTCCATCAGTTACTGGATAGAGTATCTCTGATGACAATTAGGTGGTCATTACAATCTGATTACAGTAGATGGCAAGTCAGGCACCCTCTCCACCACTGCTAGGAGTCTTAGCTGAGATCATCCTTGTGGATTCCTGGTGGTATCCCTGGCAACAGGTTTCTCCAAAATCCAAAATGCCCCCCACCAATTCCTCTCTTTCATTACTTCCCCCCTCTCTCTGGCCCCCAAACCACTTCCCACAGCAGCCCAATCCACAGTTCACTGCCTCAAGTTTCCAACCCTCCACTCTCCCCATACCACCACCAATTTACCCAGAAGATCTCTTCCATTTTCCCTTTCCAGGGATGTCCATGCATCTCTCTTTAAGCCTCTCAGGCTGTGGACTGTGGGTGTGTTACCCTATACTTTATTCCTATTATCCACTTATGAGTGAGTACATACCATGTTTGTTTGTCTTTCTTGGTCTGGATCACCTCACTCAGAATAATTTTTTGTTAGCTTGCAGTTTCAGGGGCTTAGTTCATTCTCAGAAAGAGGGGTAGCATGATGGCATGCAGGCAGATGTGGTGGTGGAGAAGGCGCTGAGTTTTCTGAATCATGATCCACAGGTAGAAGGAACACAAGGGCCACTAGCCCTGGCTTGGGCTTGAGAAATCTCAAAGCCCATGACCAGTGACACATTTCCTCAACAAGGGCACACATCTTAATTTTTCTGCTATACTCATAATTAGTGTACAGCCAAATTGCCTACACAGAGGCTTCATTCAACAAGTGATGGAAACAGATGCAGAGACCCACAGTCAAACCTTAGATGGACCCCAGGAAATTTTGTGGAAGTTCTGCAGGCGGGGAGGGAGGGCAAAGAATTATGAGAGTCAGAGGGACCAAGGACACAAGCAAACAACAGACTCAACCTGGGCACATATGAACTCACAGAGACTTAACTGTCAACCAGGGAGCTTGCATAGGACTGACCTAGGCCATTTGCATGTACGTTATAGTTGTATTGCTTGATCTTCTTGTGGGACTCCTAGAAGTGGGAACAGGGACTGTCCTGACTCTGTTACCTGCATTTGGGATTCTTTCCTCCTACTAGGTTGCCTCGTCCAACCTCAATAGGGGAGGAGGTGCCTAGTCTTATTGCAGCTTGATATACCATGACAGACTGATATACATGGGCAGCCTGCCCTTTTCTGAAGAGAAAGGAAGAGGAGTAGAAGGGAGGGTTTTGCAGGGAGAGATAGGAGGAGAGAAAGAAGGATGGAGAATCTGTGAACAACTTTGGGTTACTCCCTGTAGGTAATGGTGTTTGGTTATATAAAGAGCAACTAGAACATCTCTTTATAATCCCCTTAGCTTGATGCCTTGTAATAGAAAACTCTTTCTTTAAACCTTTGCTATTGACATGATGTTTCTTTTGAAATTCTGAGGTCTTCATCACACTTCCAATCAAAAATTAATTAGTAAGTTAAAATAAAATTAAAAAAGAAATAGTGTCATTCCCAAAGTGATCAAATATATGAAACTCTGGGAAACATTCTCATTTAAACCATTATGAATTCTTAGAACTGAAAACAGCTAAAGATTTTTTTTAAAAAAATCTCTGTATATATTTGGGATGGAAATATTTCATAACTGAGAATTATCTCGAAAGATTTAAGAGCAACAATACAAGAAAATTTCCACATAGTTTTTTATTGTGGTATTTGTTATATAAACTAAAGATTGGAAGGAATTGTAAAATCAACAATTGAATGTTGTCTAGATTAATTTATATTGTGCAATAAAATATAATAGTAATGCAATTTTGTTTCTGCTACTGAAGTGTTGACTGAGATTTTTGTCCCACCTGGTCGCACAGCAGTTCAGTCCCAAAGAAAACACAGAGAGGTCTACGTTAATCATAAACTGGTTGGCCTATTAGTTCAGGTTTTTTATTAACACTAAGATCTGTCAAAAAAATTAACCTAAGGACCCTCTGCAGTCTGGAATTCCTCTGTCTTCTCTGTTAGAAAAAGAATGACCTCTTATAGCTCTTGATTTAAAGGATAGTCTCTTCACCATACCTTTACAAGAAAAGGATAGAGAAAAATTTGCTTTCATAGTGCCTACTTTTAATAATTCTCAGCCTATTAGGAGATACCAGTGTACTATCCTTCCACAGGAAATACTCAATAGCCTCACCCTGTGCCAACATGTTGTAAATCAGCCATTGGACATAATATGCTAGCAATTTCCTAAGTCTATAATTTACCATTATGTGGACAACATTTTGTTATCTGACTCAAATGCAGATACTTTAGAAAGAATGTTTGAAGAAGTAAAGAATGTTTTGCTTAAATAGGGATTACAAATTGCTCCTAAAAATACAGAGAGGAGATTTTGTCAATTACTTTGTTTACAAAATAGGTTTACACAAAATTAGAACACAAAAGGCACAAATTAGGAGAGATTGATTGATTACAGACTCTTAATGACTTTCAAAGATTGTTAGAAGATAGTTCCAGACTATGACTGGCTGTTGGGAATACACCTAATGCAAAAGTTCATTTAAACAAAATCTTAGATGGTGACAAAGACTCAAATAGTCCCAGAGAATTAACATCTTAAGCAGAAAAAGAATTAAAGGTCATTAAAAGAAATTACAGGAAGCATATATAGATAGAATGAATCCAAATCCTAATTGTAGTCTAGTCATATTACCTTCCAGAATTCCCCCTACAGGAATTTTAATGCAGAGGGAAATGTTATCTTAGAATGAATTTTTTTACCACATAAATCACATAAAAATTTTAAAACTTAGGTGGAAAAAGTCTCTGAATTAATTAAGAAAAGAAAATTGAGTCTTTGTCAACTAGTAGTTATAGACCTAGCAGATACAGTAGTTTCTTTTGCTGCTGATGAAAGTTAAAAAATCATGGGAAGACAATGAACCATGGCAAAGAGCTTGTGCTTATTTCTTGGGAGAAATTAATAACAATTATTCCAAAAGTGATAGAATTAACCTCATAAAGAGATCAACTTGGATTCTTCCCAGTATTGTATGTGATGTGCCAATAACTGGAACCCATACATTTTATACTGATGTAAATAAACCAGGGAAGGCAGGTTACAAATCAGAAGAGTTAAGTAAGGTTTAACAAAGTCCTTATAATTCTGTCCAAAAGGCAGAATTATGTGTAATTCTCACGGTACTAATGGATTTTAAAGAACCTCTTAATATAGTTACTGATTTGCAATATGCAGAAAGAGTTGCATATTGAAACTGATGAATTTATAGCAGATGATACAGAATTGACTTCATTTCATATAGGTTCAAGATATAATCAGGAATAGGCTTTGTCCCATATACATAACANCAAGCTAAGGGGATTATAAAGAGATGTTCTAGTTGCTCTTTATATAACCAAACACCATTACCTACAGGGAGTAACCAAAAGGATACTCAAAGGACTAAAATCTGGCAGATGGATTTGTTCTACTTTACAGAGTTTGGAAAATTAAAATATGTACACCACACCATTGACACTTATTCAGGTTTTCAATGGGCAACCACCTTGAGCTCAGAAATGGCCTATGCAGTAATCATGGATTTATTAGAAGTTACGGCCATCATGGGTATACCTGCACAAATAAAGGCAGAACACAGTCCAGGATGTGTGTCTAAGAAAATGAAATCTTTTATTTTTTGCTTATTATATGATGAAGCATATTAGAGACATACCAAACAATCCTACAGGTCAGACAGTTATAGAAGATCAAATCAAACTATCAAGGATATGCTAAGCAAACAGAAAGGGTTAAAAAATATACCCCCAGAAGTAGATTACATAGTGCTTTATTAACCTTGAATTTTCTTAATGCTAAGGAAAAAGTAACAACAGCAGCAGAGAGACATTGGATAATAGAAACAACTTCTGAGTTAAATCAGCCAGTGTATTTCAAAGATGTACTGACCTCACAATGGAAAACAGGAGATGAGCTACATTGGGGAAGGGGTTTTGTTATTATTTCTACAGGTGAATAAAAGCTGTGGATACCATCAAAATTAATAAAGATTTGGTTTGAAAATGAGAAACCTCTTGAGAAGGAGAAATGATTGCTCATCCACAGAGGCTACAATCATAAAGGTGATGAGAAAACCTCTTAAGGGTTGGGGCAGGATTTTGTTCTGTCATTGAAGGAAATTATTCATCTTCAAAGTGTCAAGAGACCTTGGATATCTAGAAGCCTATAAAAGAAATCTATGAAGAGATAGCTATCCAGAACGAATAAACAAGCAAAGAAAAATCTGACTTTGATGCTATATCATCTGTATGGTAAAATTTGATTATCTGCACATATATTTAACTAATTAAAAAATAAAAGCTGGCTTTGGAATTGGATAATGGCTATCCTTCTCTAAATCCAAGCATGTAGTTAAAAAGAAAAATTCAGAATTTCTGTCTGATGTCAGGAGCTATATGGTAAGGGACAGAAAGAAGGTAGATTTTAAGGAAATATTTTACTTTTATCCATCCCTGTTTTGTCTATATTATATCTTTCTTTGAATATATGTCTATATGAATTATGTTTAAGTTTTCAACTATGAAGAATAGATTTTCCTGCAGTAAACTTTGAAGCTTCCAGGAAGAACATGGGGCCCACAACAATGACTCCACTTGGTTGATAAGACATCATAATGCTCATAGGGCTATTATGAGACTGTTTTTTGGTATCTTCTGAAGAAATGGTGTACATTCTTACTACATTCTGGCCAGAACTCCAAATAAGAACTTCAGAAAAACCCTACTTACTACTTAAGGATCATTTGCAATTATACAAAACAACAATATTGAAACTTAACCATCATTTTACTTTTATAGAATCCCACAGATAAAACATCACCCCCATATAGCAGGAAGCAGTTCTAGAAGATAATGTCCCTTCTTCCAACAAAGTTTGTCTTCAGGGCTAGGATTACCATTTCAGGGTTGATTATTACTTGCACAGGGTTGGGGGTTGGGGTGGAAATTATGTAGGCCCAGAGATTTAAAAAAAGGAAAATTGAATGGGAAATATATAATTTAGTGTGTACTTATTCACACTAATAATAACAATACTTTTGTATATTGATACATGTTCAAATTATATTTGTTATATTGATTATGGCCTATTTTTGTTTAAAATATTTGTATACCTATGCAAAGTTATTTTGTCATATTCTATGCATGCATGTTTCTACCTTTCTTTAAAACATTTTATATATTGGTACAATTTTAGGATATATTTATCATATTGCATTATATATTTCCACCTGTGATCAAGATATTTATACAGTGTTTACATTTTGAGGTAATTGTCCTCCTTTATTGTAAAGTTGTTTAAAGATTGTTTGATATTCTGATATGAAGTCTTAATCTTTAAGTTTTGTGGGTATTAAGTATTATAGGTCAATAGTCATTCATGTTTGTTATACTTGTAGTCATACTAATTAGGTTCTTAAGATACATAGAGATTTATTCTTCATTGATACGTAACCTTCAACCACTTCAAAGATATGTAAAACATGACATTTAAATAATTTAGGAATCTGTTGACATGACACAAGATTGCTCCTGGCAACACAGATCTATATTTGAGTGAGTGTTGAACAACAAATATGCTTCACTTGGAGTTTGCTTTCTTCTTGGCACAACTGGCCTTTGGGCAAGGAACTGCCCATGCCCTGACCACTGACAAAGTGCACAATGTCCAGACCAGATAAGCAGGATACAAAAAAAATACAGTCAAATCTTGCCAAGACAGGGTAAGATGGTTTTGAAAAAAATTCTTGCCTCTGAAAACGGTTGTCAGTTACTCTAGGCCTTAGCCAAAGTTGGTTGCTTCTACATTTCAAATGATTCTTCGGGTGATTGCTCAGACTGCCAATTGTCTCTGTCATCTAATGCACATTTTGGAAGTTTGTGGCACGCCACGTCCGCCAGCAGAAGAGACGACCACAACAGGATTCTT
>LOJH01007019.1:6231-16860 GCA_001685095.1 Ellobius talpinus | reverse complement strand
GGCAGAGGCAGATGGATCTCTGTGAGTTTGAGGCCAGCCTGGTCTACAAGAGCTTGTTCTAGGGTAGCTAGGACTCTTACTCAGAGAAACCTTGTCTCAAAAAAATTGTTTCTTTTTGTTATATTTTCATTAAAATTGTGCAGGAAAACCTAAGTCCTAATAAAGTTCAGAATTCAAGATATTTGTTGATGAAGAATTAAAAATATTTTTTAAAATTAAAGATTTTAAGCAAAATATCTGTCCAAATTTCTATTTTATGCTTCTTTGTATGAGCACTTGAATACATTCATATGATAATAAAACTTGAGCTAACATGAATTAAGATTTCTGCTCATGTAGTATATGTTGAAACTTAGTTCCCCCTCTTTCTTCTCACTGTCAGCTTTACACCTAGCTATTAAATGGTAACTTTATTATTTGAGGAATAACAGATTCAGAACAAAATGCTTAACATGTATTAAACTTGATTGTTAAACTCATACTGTGTACTGTTGTATACCATAATCTCTGCGATGTTATTAAAGTGCTAAAAACATCCATATATAAATGGCAAAATATGGGGAAGGATTTACAAACTAGAAAAAACATGTATCTATTTTGTGCCCTTTAAAGACACATTGCCAGGATAGAGAAATAAGGAAAATGAATCCATGCTTTCTCAGATAACATTTAAAGTAGAGTATGCCTCTTGTTAACATTTCAACAACAGAAGTTCCCACTATGTGGACTGAACTTCATTTATCATGCTTCACTATCACAGAGGCATTCTAATAGAGCATTTGCCATAATCATAGCTAGCTCCTTATGCTGTCCAGTACACCAGCAGTAGCCTTCTTGAAAACTTCAGTGATGCTATATGTACTTATAGCTGTAGAAAGTGGGGCACATAGTTAATTTTTAAAAGATTTCATTTTTCACAGAGGGAGTCAACAATGAAATTCTTACATTAGAAGAGCTTTGGGAAGCAATGAATTTGGAAAGTTTTCGATTACTTAGGAGAGAAATTTGAAAGAGTGATTACTTAGCAATGGCTCATTTTAACACAGATTAATCATTAGGGACACCTAGATAGTAGCAGGTAAAATTCATTGTGCTTACAAAGTAGACAGTTATTCAATGCAAGGTTTGAATACACAAAGGAAAAATGTATTAATAAAGTTGAACTAAATCACTAATTAATATGAGATGTGCTTTATAAAAATTAAACATTAATATATGGGCATATGTTCAAGCATAGTATATAATAATAGTAGTTTTGCTTCCTTCATAGAGCTAAAAGAACAACCACTGTGGAAAACATGTTCAATTTTCCTATTCATATTTTATTTTTATCTATAACTTCTTAAATAAAAGGATATGTGAGTTCCATCAATAGAGGTATAAAGAATAACATAAGATAAAAAGAAAATGTACAAAATTTAGGCTGTGCTTATCTGTTTTAACAGATTCAAGAGATATGTGCTATTTCTATGAAAATATTTTATTAGTTTAATACACTTAAATAATTAGAAAAAAGGACTTCTCTTTAAACTAGATTATAACGACCACATGATTATTGTGTTCTAAATTTAGAAATGAATTTCACAAAAGTATTATTCTAATATTTTAGAATTACTAATGGGCTCAACAGTTTTCCATGGTAAATAATGTGATATTACTTATATTGAGCATGTAATATTTTATTATGACTAATAAGCATCTTTATTCTCCACTGCTAAGTATGTCCAGAATATCTAGTCTGTTGTATATAGGCAGCCTACCTCCTTCATTTTCCTTTCATATTCTATCTAATTTCCTTTTAAAATATTTTCTTCTAATTAGAAAAGTATCTCAAATATCTCTGTGAATAACAACACTTATTTTAAAAGTGTTGCCACACTTTTAACCAGTTATCAGATCAATTAGTGACAATCTGTCTAAAACATTTGTCTTACCCCAATAATTATCAATATATTTGGTTTGCAGGCTAACTTTCACATCTTAATGAATAAAATCAGGCACTGCATTATATTTTGATCTCAGTGGGTTAATACAAATTGTTCTTATGTCTATTTTTTTTCAAATATTAAATCTGATATATAATTATATTTATTTTACTTGCAAAAATGCCATAGCAATAAAATTTACTTTCTTACATGGCTGGGCAGTCTGAGGGGTCACTGGCAGTGACACTGGGATTTATCTCTACTGCATGTACTAGCTTTTGGTCATCCTATTCTTTTTGGATATGTACCTTGCTCAGCCTAAATATATTAGTGTGGTCCTTGGACCTTCCACAAAGTAATGTGCCTTACCCTTTCTTAGGATTAGATATGGGTGGGATGGGAGGGTGTGTGGAAGGAAAGGGAAGAGGGGAGGGGATTGGAATTTGAATTGGTATTTTTTTTAAAATCACTTTCTTTTACTGTCTTCTATTTCAATGCCTTATCTTCACCAGATGACATTCAATAATGACACATGGTACAGTAATATATATTCCAATTTTTTTTTTATTTTTCTGTTCAGAGATCATTTTTGTGATATAGATTTCTTTTAAAACATAAAGTATGTCTATAGAAATCTATAACATTCATAATTGCTGACTTGCTTGAATTTAGAAATTATCAACATGAAAAATTAATGTTTATTTAGCATTTTTTCCCTACTGATATGTCAAAATTGTTATACCATGATATCACCAGTGTTCTGGTTTTGTTTTGTTTTGGCCAACCTGACAAAATCTAGACTCATTTGTGCAAAATCTAGACTCATCAGATTGCCTGTAGGCCATCTATAGGGCATTCATGACTGATGTAGGAGGGCCCAGTCCACTAAAGACACTGCCACCACTGCCCAGGTTGTTCTAGTGTGACAAGAAAGCAGTCTGAGCAATCCATAGGAACCAAGTCAGTAAGCAGTATTCCTCCATGAATTCTTTTTCAGTTTCTGGTTATAGGTTCCTGCTTTGAGTTCCTTATGGACTATAACTATGAGCTAAAATAACCTCTTTCTTCCCCAAGTTAATTTTGGACATTCTCTTTAAAACAGCAATGGAGGGCATCCTATAATAACCAGTAGCTGAAAATTTTAATTTATTTTGCTAGAGTTTTGTGGTGATTTGAAAGAAAATGGCCCACAAAGGGAGTGGAGATTTGATGGACTAGGTATAGCCTTCTTGAATGAAGTATGTTACTGTGGGGGTGGGCTTTGAGGTCTCCTTTGCTCAAGCTATGCTCAGTGTGGTAAAGTTCGTTTCCTGTTGCCTGATGATCAAGATACAGAAATCTGAGCTCTTTCTCCCGCACCATGCCTGCCTGCATGCCATTGTTTTTCCAGCTATAATGATAATGGTCTAAACCTCTGAAAACATAAGCCATTCAAATTAAATATTTACCTTTATATAAATTGCTGTGGTCACATTTTCTCTTCTTAACTCAAACACTAACTACGACAGAAGCTGGTGCCAGGGAATAGGGTTTTTCTGTGATAGGTTTGAACATGTTTTTATTTGAAGGAATATGGACTTGGGATTAGAAAAATGGTTGAATACTTTAAGTGCTGCTTAATCAACCATACTAGTAAGAACATGGAAGGCAATAGTGTTGAATATGTTTTGATGTGCTGTAGGGGCCAATTTCAAGGGGTTTCAGAGGATAAAAAGTTTTGCATATTGGCTCCAGGTAGTTCTTGCAATATTTTAGTGAAGAATGTGGCTGCTTTTAGCCCTTGTCCAAAAAGTCTGCTGAAGCTAAATTGAAGATTTTTGAATTAATTTCATTGGTAGAGGAAATCTAAAATAAGCTTAGTACAAGTTCTGTTGTGTGGTTATTAGTGTTATCTCTAATGAAGATTTATAGGGAAAAAAGGCAGCATGAGAAAGGAAAAAGACAAAATGCACAATTTTAGGAAAAAAGGAGCACCAGGAAGTAAAATGGAACTAAGTCCTGTATTCAAGGAGGTAAACAGATTAAGAAATGGAATAAAGGGAGTGATGACCTCAGAACAAGTTCCCACTTAGCTAAATTTCTAATATGTAAAAAACAGAATTAAATAAAAGCTAAAAGAGAGGTGTGCTGGTACACACCTTTAATCCCAGCACTCCAGATGTAAAGACAAGTAGATCTCTGAATTTGAGGCCAACCTGTTCACCAAATCCAGTTTCAGGGCAGCCAAGCTTAGGCAGGAAAGGAAACCAAGCATTGAAAACAGAATCCTCATGAAGATGTAATTGAGCAAGAGGGCCATGTTCCAACCCCATAAAGCAGCAGACCATGGCAGCTTTGGCCACATGGTGTTGGCTTTAGAGTCAAAGATAAAAGAAAGGGATTATAGAATATGAATCTGTGACTAAGGAAAGTCACTGAGTTCAGGCATGTGTCATATATGTCCCTGAATGGAGGCCTAGAGAGGCCATTGTATGAAGCTGTGACATTGAAGCATTAATTACCTTGGACAGCCAAGGATGTTGGAGATGGCAGAGCCATGGAATACATCCTGAGGAGAGCTGATAACAGGGAGTAAAAACAGCCCAAAAAAGAGAACTGTATTGAAGTTTGACAAATCTGAAAGAAGTTGGAGATCTGAGGAGTGCTTTGACATCAAATATGAAGATGCAGAGTTTGGAGTGTGCTGGGCTAGTTTTTGAGTTTGCTTTGGTCCAGTATTTCCTCACTCTGCTGCCTTTCATATGTTTTGGAATGTTAGTGTATATCCTATGACATTTATATGTTGGAAGTATGTGACCTTTCCTTTTGATTTTGATTTTATAGGGTATTACAGTTTAGAGATTGCCTGAATCTCAGAAAAGATTTTGAACTTTATATTTTTAATAAGTTTGAGACTATGTTAGACTATGAAGACATTTGAAGTGGGACTGAATGCATTTTTGCATTATGATACAGGTATAAGCTTTCAGAGACCAGGGAAGAGAACATCATGGTATGAAAGAAATTAGCCCTCAAAGGAATGACGCTTCTAGGAGGTGTGCCTTTGTTGGAGGAAGTGTGTCACTACAGAGGTGAGACTTTGTCAGAGGAAGTGTGTCTCTATGGAGGTGGGCTTTCAGGTTTCCTTTATTCAAGCTATGCTCAGTGTGGTAGAGAACTCACTTCTGTTGAATGTGCATCAAGATGTAAAAACTCTCAACTCTTTCTCTAGTACCATGCCTGTCTACATGCCTCCATGATTCCTGCCAGGACTATAATGGACTAAAGTAAAAGTATAAGCCACTCAAATGAAAGGTTTTCCTTTGTAAAATTTGCTGTGGTCATGGTGTCTTTTAAGACAAACCTAACTTATTTTTGAAATATAGTTTTCTTTGAAAAATAACTTTTCTTTGAAAATTAATGAATAACATGAAATATTTTATAGACTATAATTTCATCTTTCAATGATGGTTCCAAATACTTCTTATTTTATTTTATTTACTTGGTTTCTAGCTCAGAGTTTCTCAACTTGTTGATGTGATTCCCTTTGGGCATCTAACAAGATGGGTATCACAAGAGTTTCCTAAGACCATTAAAAAACCAGATTATTTTCATTATGATTTCTAATTAATAAAATTGCAGTTATGAAGTAGCAATGAAAATAATTTTATGGTTGTGGGTCACCACAACACAAAGAATTGTTTTAAAGGGTCATAACATTAGAAAGGATGAGAACCCCTTGTCTAGCTTGTCATATTAGTAACTTACAATTGAATGAATGACAAGGTTGAATGAATTTAGGAAATAACATGGGTTTAATTTTCTGCATTCTTTTTTAATTCCCTACTTTAACTCTATAAAAACAAGCTACCATTTTAAAAATTTAAGATTTCTCTAATCCTGATATGTTTTATATTCATGCTATCTAATTTAAAATGTATTTCATGGGTCAATGATATTTTAATTAGCCTCCAATTGTAGGTCATTGCTATTTTGATTAGCCTCCCATTATATTTCTTAAATTCCCCTTTCATAATCAAACACTAATGTTCAACCTCATTTTGCTGAGGTCATTTTCTCATTTATGGAAAAAATATGATAATCTGTCATTAAATTGGTTTCTATACCTTATTGTTTCTCAATAATGACATTCTTTCTGCATTATTTGCATTTTGGACGGCAGTATTTAATGTGAATTCTAGCAATAAAATTACTTAGTGGGGGATGTCAGAAAGAAAATTTGAAGAATTTCTTAGGACATTGAGATAGAAGACAGAATGGAAATTACTGTGGTCAGGCAATTGGAAAATTGGCACATATACTGTGTAAATCACCATTTACCAATACACCACTGTTAACTGTTGTAGTTTTAACTCTTTTGAAGGACATGATTTTTCATTTTCTTCTAATACAATGCTAAGAAGGCCAGCTACTCGGGTCATCCAGTCCTGTCTACAAGACTAGCTAGCTCTTTTTTTTTTTCTCAAGGGTTTCTCTGTAGTGGATCCTGTAGTAGTGTCGAACTCACAGAGATCTGTCTGCCTATGACTTCTGCCTTTTAAGTGCTATGATTAAAGGCCTGGGCCACCACTGCCAGGCTAAGGCAGCTTTCTTAAGGAAGAGGGAGCTAATATTTCTATGATTGAAATCATCTATTTCTGAACTTGACATTTCACATTAGTTTGAATTTTAAAGACAAATGATTAGAAATGTATGTCTATAAAATCCTCATGAAAGGATGAGGAAGTTTAAGAAGAAGCTTTGTAGTACTTTATCTTTCTTTTCAATTTTACAATGTATTGAAATATAAATAGCATGAAACTGTTTTCAAGTGTCCTATTCCTGGTGGGTACATAAGCAGGAATCTGAGCCTGAAGTTTCCTCTACAGAAATTCTGTTTATACAAGTCAAATGAATAAATGGAGTTAGCAACAAACATCTTTGGAAAGCCTTGGAATTATAGAGATGTAATATCTGCCAAGCTATAAAATTCCTGAGACTCTCTTTTCTTTCAGAAATATATCTCTAAGATCAGATGTCTATAGCACTGTCTTCAGGCCTAAACTTGACTATCAGTGACACTGAATAGAAGCAATGAGGGAAGTTTGTATTTTACTCATTTTCTCCCATGGAAAGGATGACTTACCTAACTTTGTCACAATTACATATACATGTATTCTGCTCTTTGTCTGATGGCCTACCACAAACTTTAAGACAAACACAGGCACAGAGTAGAAAAATAGATGCTTTTTCCTTTTATTAGATTATAAATATATCCAGTTTTCTTGTCAATTTCTGTTTCTTAATTTCTTTTGGGATGCCTGGAAACTAAGGCAAGTATTCAAGTGTTTATTAACAGGTGTGATGAAACAGTAATGAAAAAGAGTCTCAGCATCCCAAGTGATATTGGCTGATTTTCAGCCCAAGGCCTATTGTCAATCCTGAGAAGTCTCCAGAGAATGCTTGAGAGGGATGGTCCTACGGATAAGGGGAATCCTAGTAGCTGTTTGGTTATGTGTTTATTCCATAGTTTCCCCTCCATCCGAGACAGCACAGAGTACTATAATACTTGTGGATGGCTTGATAAAGGAACATTCTTTTTACTCAGTTTTATTTGTGGAAAATACCTTGGTTGTTTGCTTTTATAATTTGGAAAGTTGCTGTTGCATTCTTGTGTTCTGGAGCTGTATTAACCAGTACACTTTATACAGTTTGTGAGAATTTTTGAGAGAAATCAGGCACGCTTGAAATGCCTGTTATTTAGAAAGCTCAACTGAGAAATGTGCTGAAGAGTTGTTCTGCTCAGTGTCAAGAATGTTCAGATTTTATTTCACAGAGTGATCATTTTATTTGCATTTTTGTGTAGCCTGATTTGATATTCATCTTTTGATTATGAATTAATTGTTATCTTCATATTTCAGCATGATAGCAATTTTGACTTATCTTGAGTGATGTTTTACTTCCAACTGATATGAAGTGAACTAGCTCCACTGCCTAAGGCTTCAATTGGTTAGCTTTGGAAACTGGCTTTATGGAATAAATATTGAAGATTAACATTCAAAGAGAATTTATCACTTTCAATTTTAATTTGAAATATTTATGGGGAGATCTCCATTCTAATTTGTTTAGTTCTTAGAAATTCTAAGAATATGCTAAGTTGGTGATGTGTGGGAAACTGTGGATGACTAGGCTTTTTTAATCTAATAGTTCACTTTAAATCAATACAATTGTTTTAGTTTAAATGTCATTTTATATATCATTCTATCTATGTGTCTGATGATAACTTTGGGAGAGCCAAGAATCTAATAACCATAGCATCAGTCTCATTAGAGATTTGTTTACATGAGGGTCCCCAGAGCTCAATGCAAAAAGACAAGTGTTTGATGTAGACCTCCAGAGGAGAAGCTAGATGGCTATGGTTTTAAATTATTTCAGTTCCCATGACTACCATAAATTTACCACAGAATCATGTAAGAACGACATATCCTATTATTCAGTTGAGCGAAACTCATTCAGAAGCTCCACCAGTGTTGTACCTATGGTTTGACTATCTACTACCACACACTTAGTATTGATTCTTTATGTAACACATGAGATGACACATCTAGTTCATTGATTCTTTGAAACGGAATCCCAACTAAGATCATTTGTTTAATCTCAAATATTTCACCTGCATTGAAGCTTCCTATTCCTTAGTAATCAAGGTGAGATTCCAATTTTATGAATTTTAACACAATATGGAAGAAAAAAACACCAACAAAACCCAAACAAATCACTAAATTGCCCCTAGAATTTCTAAGAATAAGTGACATATGTATCAACTAATAGTTCTTCTTTCTTTTACTTACCAAGCACTAAGTTAATTATTCCTGATGTGCTTGATGTAAAATATGCTATATGTGAGTTATTAGTTTTCTGTGGCTGAGGGAAAAAAACAACTACAAACACCAGCGAAACAAAAAAATGACCAGAAACTACTTAAGGATGAATGAGTTTATTTATGTTCATGCATACAGAAGGACAGATTCCATAAAGGTAGGAGGAATATTGAAGCAGGGGCAGAATGTCCAAATTTTCTTCTCAGAGGAAGCAGAGAAAGAAAACAGAAAGTGGGGAAAAGCAATGAATTCTCAAAGTCTGCTCCTAGTAACATACTTTCACCAGTAAGACTCTATCTACTCCTAAAGGCTACATAACCTTACCAAAGAGTAGCCCAGTTGAGGGCTCATTATTCAATGAAAGACATTTCTCATTTGAACCATTTTGTTCAGGTCTGAGTCTCCATGGACTCATGGATATATTGTAATGCAAACAAGAGGGCAGTCTACATCAAGCCAGGAACACTAAACTGAAGAAAATTAACAGACTAAACACTAAACAAAACACTTGCAACATGAAAGGTTCCATAGAAATGAGCAAAGCCTAACAATAGAATTAGAGAAAAAGAAGCTGCAGAAGAAAAAGGAAGAAAATCTCCTAGTTGAGGCTAACCAAAATCAGCTGTTGGAATTGTTTAATGCATAAACACATACCAGAGTACTCTAAGCAACCTGTCATACAAAATACAGATTCTGAGTTAGATAGTTAAGATGCTAAGGAGATGTAAGACACAGGAAGTTGAATGTAGAAATACATATAACATACACATAAAGATTCAGGAAGGAACACTATACAAATCAGAAAAACTACCTACTTTATGTGCTATCAATGATGACATCCATTGTGGAGAGGGCTTGTGGAGCTGCTAACAGTTCTCTCCACTCTGAACTGCTTCTTTGCTTGGAATGTTATTTTCTTCTAGTAAATTATCTCTAAAATTGTATAATCTCTGTTCAATTATTTTTTTGAGGAACACAAGTATCTAGCACTCCTCCAGAGGTATCCAAATAAACCAAAATACGAGCCAATATTCATATACAATAAATCACTACAGGAGTTTTTTTCTTATTTATAATAACACCCCTAAAATTCTTGCAATTTTCTAAGAAAAGAGGGCAATAATTGCTTTGTACAACCATTTACTAAAGTTCTTGGAGCTTCCTTTGTACCTTGGCCATTTTTAGTTCTAATGTGTTGATATTTTGTGATCCCTAAGTTGGCTTCAAGATGGATGCTCAGCACAAGAAAGACTGAGTTATGGCATACTGTAGGGTGAAAAGAGCCAATGAGACACACCTTGACCCTGACGTGACATCCTACAAATTCCTGAGCTTGTCCCAGAATCAGGCTGAAGAATTCCACCAATCCCTAAGGTCCCTGATCACAGAATATTACCAATCCCTAAGCATGAAATTCCATCAGTCCCTCAGTTTGCTCCAGAATCAGGCTATAAAAATCCACCAATCCCAAGCCACCTTGAAAAGCTCTGCTGCCCCTGAAACCCTATATAAGCTCTGTACCCTATTCAGTTTGCTGCTGTTTTTCACCCTAGAGGCAGCCATCCTCCTGAATCATTCCTTGCAAATAAATCTGAGTTAGGTTTGTTGTGCTAGTATTTTTGGGAGAAGTTGGGAGGGAGGTAACATACTTAGTTTCACAAGCATAAATAGAACAGTTTTTCTTTAGGAAAAGATAACTTTTCAGAAGTAAATATTTTTATAAAAAAGCGAAAGTTATTGAAACAGGTATGTGGGCCTGAAAGATCTTGCCTCCTGAATGTGCTTCCCTTTCTCTTCTCTCACCTGTCTTCCCCACTACTCTCTCTCTCTCTCTCTCTCTCTCTCTC
>LOJH01007018.1:2151-31587 GCA_001685095.1 Ellobius talpinus | reverse complement strand
CTTTATTAACCAATGAAAATAACACATAGACAGATGACCCTCCTCCATCACTCCAGGATCACTCTAATTTTGAAAATGGGTGTTAACCAATTTAACCTTTGAAACAGCCCTGTTGGGCAGGTAGTCACGTGATTCCAATTATGCATACAAGGAAGGCTAGGCAAAGAGAGGCCCACTGTGTGGCCCAATGAGACACAAAAACACTAAAGCAGGGATCAGCCTATGACATGGATCCCCAAGGATGGCACCCCAACCTATGCAGTGTGCACTTAGCACTTCCGTCACAGGCACACAGCTAGAAATTTACAACTCTGACAGCTCTTGAGTTCCAAAGGCCGGCGTGTATTTATGAGACACTGCTGTGAAGTCAGTGCCTTCACTGGCAGATTGGCACAGCCTTTAACTCTGCACAATCTCTTTACATTTGAATTTTGCTAGTTTTCTTGGGCCTCTGCATTGACCTTAGGCAGCCATGCCTCTGACCCTCCCCTCAGGCCCCTCCCTCGTAGCTCATGACACTCTGCTCCTGAAGGGCAGATGCTCAGTCTTGGTCCTGCCCTTTTTCCTCGTGTACTCTGCTTTAAATTCTCACCTTTTGGGACTTCTACCTCCTACCATGATTGTCTTAGATGTCATTCACCATCTCTGATTGCCAGATTACCATTTCTGTGAAGCTGTCCTTAGTCACCAACTCACTTTGCCCAGTTTTGGGGGAAAGGAGCGCCAATCTCTGACTCCCATTCTCCTCACTGTCTTTTCAGCTTTTCCCCACTGCGGGCCATCTTGTTAGGTCTACAGCATACTCTTGTTTGCATCCCCAGCTCTCCCTCTATACCTGTCTGTCTAGCAACACGTGCTTCTAGGTGAAACAGAATTAGAATTCAAGGTAATGGAATTCAAGCTGGTGTGTGCTACATTTAAAATTTTCCAAAATCTAACCTAACTTTTTTTAATCAAGACCATTTGTTGAAAATAAAAACTCTCCAAGCTCTTCTAATTGCCTCATTCACTCTCCCCCTCTGTGGATGTTTGCTTTTGCTCACTCTATGATACTCAATACCATTGTCCTCTTTCCATCATAGCTTCCCCCAGAACAACCAAGAGGGGCCCTACCCTCTTGGCTATTCTATTACCAAAGCCTTCCCATTTAGCACTTGGTGTTTAATTACCGTTGCAGTATAGCACTGGGGGAACATGAACCGAGTCTGGCTGGTGGATCTTTGGGATGGAAACGGATGTATGCCAGCTAGATCTCCATCAGTTTTCCTCTCTAAGAATGGGAGGAATTAGTAATTCCTTATTACCTTCCCAGCCCCGGGAAGCAGCACTGTACTTCAGTTCCTTGAGCGTGATTGTTTCAGATGGTTCATGTAACAGATATCATGTGACATCCATCCTCCGTGAGTGGTATCTTTACATTCTCATGAGGGAAACGATTTCCTTTTCAGAACTACTGTCATGGACGTGTGTAGACCACACCCCCTTTCCGGTCATCCACTGAGGGGCTAGTTCATCTCCCAACCTTGACTGAGGCAAACAGTCTCCTCTTGAAATACTAATATCAGTTCCTTTGTATAAATACTAAAAGTAGAAATGATGAATCCCTTTTCATGCTTGTGTGTGTGTATGTGTGTGTGTGTGTGTGTGTGTGTGTTAAGACCCTTCCTATTGTTTCCATTGCATTCCCCCTGACACAGGGTGAGGTTCTTATTTCCCCAGTTTCTTGACATGTGTTGCCTTTTTGGGTGTTCTGTTGTATCCGCCCTAATAGGTCTCAGGTGGCACAGCTGTGCAGTTTAGTCACTCCACGGCAGTGACACTGCACACGTTTTACACATCTGCACTTTACACATCCCCACTTCTTTGGAGAGGTGGTTACCTGAGTCCTCTGTCATCTTCTATTAAGACAGAAGTATTTTGCGGTCTGTGGCTCTTTCAGGAATCAACCTGCTGTCATGTGTAGCATTTGCTACCATCTCTTGCTCTCCCGACTGCCCATGCCATCACAGCGCAGAAGCTCTTCTGTGTCACCTCACTTACCTCGTTGTGTTCTTGTCACCCATGTTTTCAGTGTCACCAAGAGCACTGCCATCAGGAAGAGAGGCCTCTGTATCTGGTCTAGGAGACTTAGGGTTTCAGGTCTTATGTGGAGGAGCTCACCTACTGAGTGTTGACTTTTGAGCACAGAGTGAGATGCCAGCCCTGCTCTTTTCTTTGCCATGTGATAATCAGTTTTTTCAACACCATTTTCCGAATTGCTTATTCTTTCCAATTGTATAAAGGTCAGTTGACTATCCCGTGCATTTATTTCTGACTTTTCTGCTCTGCTCTGTTATGGATATGTCTGGAAATACAGCATTGGAGCTGTGGTTTCGATACAGTTTGAACTCAGGAGGACTAGTGATTCCAGCTTTCTTCCTCAACATAGAGGAAGTCTCATCTAGAGCCTTTGTGTTTGGCTTCTAAATGGGTGCTTAAATTGTGTTCTTTTCTGTTTATTGCTTATTCTTATTTATGTGTATGAGCTTGTGTGATTGTATGCATACTACACGCATGCAGGAGTTTGTGGAGGTCAGAAGAGGGCATCAGATCACCTGGAACTGGAGTTACAGGCATTTGTGAGCCTCCATGTGGGTGCTGGGAATGGAACCTGGGTCCTCTGCAAGAGCAGTCAGTGCTCTTAACTGATGAGCCTTCTCTCCAGTCCTCTCTGTTACTTTCTGTTTCTATAAGAAGAATATCATGAGGGCTTTGAAAGAGAATGTGTCCACCTTGTAGATTGCTGTGGACTGTGTAGCCATATTAGGAGTTCCAATACACAACCTCAAATGAGGTTTTGGTCTTTATTTTATTGATGATTTCGACTTTTCAGGGACAAGTCCTCCCCTTCTTGGGTAGGTTCATCTTCCCCACCTTCTAAAACTGTACAAATGCAAATCACATGCAAATCCATGTCACGTGTTACACACAAAGGCTTTTCTTTGTCAAAGTCACGCTCACTGAAAACAGCGAGAAACAAATGCTCTTGAGTCCAGCAGTTCACGTGCCTGGTCCTTTCCCTCAGGGTGCAAATGCTCTGGTCACATATGCACTCATCAGTGGAGCTGACGACAGTTTTCGAATTGACCCCGAGTCTGGAGATCTCATAGCTACCAAGAGGCTGGACAGAGAGCACAGGTCCAAGTACTCGTTGCTGGTTCGAGCAGATGATGGCCTTCAGTCCTCCGACATGAGGATCAATATCACCATCAGCGACGTGAACGACCACACCCCCAAGTTCTCCAGGCCTGTGTACTCTTTTGACATCCTGGAAGATACAACCCCTGGTAGGTGACATGCTCTGAGAGGCGTTTTGCAGAAACCACCTTTAACAGTACGGATAAACTCCTCTGGTTGCTTTAAGTAGTGGGTAGTGTTTAGTACATGTTTACCTCCGGTTACAAAATATATGCATTCCATTTTGTGATCTTTTGCCTAACATCTTTTGTGTAATCCTCAAGAAAATTCCTAATAAGTTAGAGCAGATGAGGCGAGGTAAGTATGTGATTAATAACAGCAGACATTTCTGTTTCTGAATGTCCTCTGCCCCAGGTCATCAGCGTTCACAGCAGCCAGCTCTGTTCTCCTTTCTGTTTTAAAAATGGGTACAAGCAAAAACAGTGTGAGAAAGGCTGTCGATAGTCATTCTAGTCCACGCTGGCCATGTGACCAGTAGACTTAGTTCATTTCTCCCTGCATCCTTTTCCTGTGTAAAATGGAAACAATCATTGTTAGGATCATCAAAATTCTAATTACGAAGATAAATGTGAAGCTGGTTGTGATGGCTCACACCTGTAATCCTAGCACTCCGGAAGTGAGGCAGGGAGAGGGTTGGGAATTAGAGGCCAGCCAGCCTTGACTACATTGCACTGCTGTCTTCAAAAATCAAAAATCTAAGCATGGTGGTACATACCTTTGATTCCATCACTTGGGAAGCAGAGGCAAAGGCAGAGGCAGAGACAGAGGCAGAGGGAGGCCGAGCAGCAGGGGCCGTCCCTGAATGTGAGACTAACCTGGTCTACAGAGAGAATCCTATCCTGAAGGACAGCCAGGGCTACACAGAAAATTGGATAGAAGTCAGTCCCTGGTAATCCCTCTCCCTGACAGTTCCCTCTTCACTTCCTAAGATGATATACTCAGTCCTTAATGAAATTCTCAGCACATTTATTTCCTGTATTAATTACAGCAGTGACCACTGGCTCCATAGGCTGCCAGCTCCAGGACACACACATGATGTTGTTTGGAATCCCAGTCCCCTACATTAGCTATGGGCTCCAATAATTATACATTGACTTATGGATAAATGCATCACTTGGTAACACTGGGTGGAAACAATGTCAGAAGTAAGATTGCCTCTCTGATAACCCTATCGCTACAGCCTGAGCTTCATGGGGCGTCTGCCATGGTCCCTGAGTTGTGGTTTAAGGGGATTGGTGTGTCAACCTAGACGTCAGCGGAATACCAAACTCCCTGTCTTACAGCAGCCATGAATTTAAAATACTTGACTCTAAAAACACATTCTTTATCAGTCTAAACTTTCAGAAATAACGCAATACCCCTTGTTCCAGTAACTTTAGACATGCTTTGACATTCCGGCAGGTTCTCTGGTGGCAGCTATTTTAGCAACAGATGACGACTCTGGCGTGAATGGCGAAATCACGTATGTGGTGGATGAAGATGACGGGGATGGTGTGTTCTTCCTGAACCCGGTGACTGGTGTCTTCAACTTGACCCGAGCCCTGGATTACGAGACGCAGCAGTATTACATCCTGACGGTCCGTGCTGAGGACGGTGGGGGACAGTTCAGCACCATCAGAGCTTACTTCAACATCCTTGATGTCAACGACAATCCCCCTGTCTTCAGCATGAGCACCTACAGCACATCCCTAATGGAAAATCTGCCTCTCGGATCCACTGTCCTTTTGTTTAACGTCAGTGACGCAGATGACGGTATGCCATTTCTGTGGTGTGCTTACAGATTCCACTAACATACAGGGTGTATCTGAATGAACACAATACTAATATTATCTTATTAACTGTATTATTTATTCGTATCTGTTCATGAATGATAATCTATAAATATACATATAAAGGTAGCTATTTGAGTTTTGATTTAACTGGAGTATTTTAAAAAAATCAAGCAATTTGTAATATAATTTTTCATAATTATCACATGATTGATTATAAGTTTATATAGTTAATAAATTGTATCTTAAGATTTTTCCCCTAAATGTTTTAGCACCATATCAGTTCAGTAACTTAGTGGTCAGAGATTGTGTTAGACAAATAGATATATGTGTGTGTACGTGTGCATGCAAATTTATTACTCATACTTTTAAATTTAAGTTTTACAGTTATTGATTTGTTTCATGTGTGTCTGGATGTGTGGATGCATGTGGCGTGGTGTGCGTGTGTGTGGAGGTCGGAAGCCAGCTTGCAGAAGTTGGGTCTCTTCTTCCACTGTGGGTGGGGGACTAGGGTCACCAGTCCTCACAGGAAACAGTGTCCTGAACTTGTCAAATAGCACTAAAGGGGAATGAAGGACACAGAGGATCAGGGCTCAGGCTGCAGTCGCCCGGCCTGGGTAGAGGTAAGACTTCTCCAGTGACTTGGCTGCTTTGCTTTTCTGGTCTTCAGCTTAAACCCTAATATTTGTCTCTGGGTTTTTACTGTTCGTGCTACACAGCTTACCCTGTTTAGCCATCTTGCTGGCCCATATGTTGCTTAGACTCGAAAGAGTAAAATTGCAAAGTAAAAAGGGCAAAAAAAAAAGTCTTAAAGAAAAATATTTTCAAGTGAATAACTAAATTATGTATTATTAGTTTAAAAGCCTAATAATATTTTGGCAAGTATTTGTGCTTTCATTGACTGGAAAGGCTTGTTGACCTTACAGTATACAATGAAGTTAAGCATTTTAAAAGAGATTCTTTTACTTTGTGTGTATGTGTTGTTGTTGCACAAGTGTGTGAGTGTTGCATACGTGGGCGTTGTACATTGTGAAAGTATTGCACGTGTGAGTGTTGCACAAGTGCGCAAGTGCTGCACATGTGGGCGTTGCACAAGTGTGCAAGTGTTGCAGTGTGAGTGTTGCACAAGTGTGCAGGTGTCGCACAAGTGTGCGAGTGTTGCACGTGTGTTTATTACACAAGTGTGCAAGTGTCCCCAGAGGCACTGGATCCCGCAGGAATCTGTGGACTGCCTGAGATGGGAGCTAGAATCTGGAGTCAAGTCCTTTGCAAAGCTTACATCTCTTTTATTTATTGTACCCATACAAGAACATGAATATGGAGTATTTGCTACATCATGGACACATTCTTGAGTGAAGTTTTCTTGTGGATATGTTCAGCGTATATGTGTCCATGTGTGCATGTGTTTGTGTGGGTGCAGGTCTATGTGTGTTTGCAAGCATAGAGGAGAGCGCTTAACCTCTGGCGTCAGTCTGCAGGTGCTGTGCACCTTGTTTTGTGAAACAGAATCTCTCACTGGCTTGAAACTTGACTTGTCTGTCTGGCCATGGATTCCCGGATTCCATCTGTCTCTGGGTGCCCAGCATGGGACATAGAAGTGTGTACCACCATGCCGGCCACTTTTATGTTAGTTCTGGGGATGAAATACAGAGCTTCAGGCTTGCGAGGCAAGCAGCTTGCTTCCAGAGTCATACCTGCAGTCTTGGGGTCAGCTTTCCATGCTGAACAATTTTCTGCCTGGCGCCTATGTGGGTTATAGTCTAATGAGACCCAGTATATCCTCTGGAATAAGTTTTATTTACCCTCAAAACATTAAATAGAAAGAAATGTGAAAACAGTGAAAAGATACTGGTGTACTTAATTTTTCAAAAAGTTTCAAAATGACTCCTGCCCATGCAGTCACAAATCATTTCCCTCTCCCTCTTTTTAAGGGTGTTTCCCTCGTTTAATTGTGCTGGTTAGAACTGTGAAGGTTTCGAGCCCCTTTTAGCCATTGTTCAGTCTGAATGCTTTTATCAGAGCCATTTCCTGGACCTTGACTTAAAATAGAGGACAGAGTTCCTACTCCTTCTGGATTCAGAGGCTGACGATAAGGGAGACTTTGTTTGTAAGAACCCAGCACACTCATAGGGAGCGCTTCCTGTGTGTCTGTGAGCACTGTTAGGGGACACTCAATTGAGCAGGTTCCACTTGGCCTCTGCTCAGAAAGTTCCCAAGTGGGAACACTGCCATCTTTGACAGAAATAAATGTTCTAGGATAGGGACTTTAGCAATTTATGTCGCCTGTGTGCACAGTCAGCATTTAAAGTTTAACCCTTTCAGTTATATAATCTCTTCAATAAGGCACAAGCCACAGTTCTATTAATATCAATGTGTCTATGAATATAGTTGGCAAGTTTTATATGGGACAAAGGTTATAGCTTAAAATATTATGACAATATGTCAAATTACTGTTGTCTTACCATTCTGGAGACCCACACACCTGAGGCATTGTGGTCATTAGAGGGTGTTCAGATAGTGACACAGATGTCACCTTTTCAGGATGATTGCACTCATTTATCTTTGGTGCACGACTGAACGAGGGCCCAACTGCATAGTCTAGTTCCCTGATGACCGTGTTCAAAGTGCTCTGTGAAGATGCATGGTAGCCCTGTCTGTACTGTGTGTCTTTGCCATGTCACAGGCAAGCAAATATTAGCCCCTCACATATAGAAGACAAAACTTATAGATTGTGGCTGAGTGGACACTTTCATAATCCAGCTATATAGTTTCAAAATGTGTTTCATTACTTATATTTTATGTATTTACATAAGACTCTACAGTTCTTGAGAATAAAGTATACAACAAATGCCAATATCATATGTCCACAATCAAATATGCACACATGCTCGTCCGTACCTAGGCAAAGCTCCCTGTGACACAGACACACGTTCACAACTTTGGCAGCTGCACGACACTCACACCAACCAAATTCTCAAGAATATTCATGGAACCACGTGACTTCCAGCAGGCTAAACTTAAATGCTTGGAAAAACAACCCATAACCGGTGTAGTTATCTGCTGGATTGTAAAAGCCCCTAAATACAAATCTGGCATTTTACTCAAAATTAAGACGAAGTATGTATTTGCCTTCTCACTGGTCAGAAACTGGATGCAAAGAGCAGGAGGAATGGTGAGATCTTTGAAAATTTCCAGACAGGGCCAGTGTTGAGGTGGCTCTGAGACCTTCTGGGGTCATGTGCATTTCCTAGTATAGACTTCAAGGCCTAGGTTACTTGATGAATTTGACTCTTCGGAGGGAAACAGCCCTTCTTAATGTGCAGCTTGGTGCTTTCCACTGTCCAGTTCTGATTCGAGTTCTGAGGTAAGACCTCTTCTCACCTTACACTATCTGATGCAAGAACAGTTACTATTGGTTTCAAAGATCATAGTAATATCTGGTTATTTTAAACGACGTTCCTTAATTTATTTGTGATTATAAATTAAATATAAATGCTTTTATTCTCAGTGATAGTTAAAGGTTCACATTTATTAGCTCCCTGGCTCCTGGCTGACCCTTCCTGTCAACCCTTCCCTTTATAGATGGGACCTTTCTGCTCTCTGTGAGGCTGTGAGCCTCTGGCCTGCTCTGTTTCCTTTCCACAGTTTAACATTTACTTGAATGAACACCCATTAGAAACAAGGATTCTCAGATCCTTGCTGTAATGGCTTCGGATCCAGCTTATTTGTGTGACTTTCATAGATCTCCACTGAAGTCATGTAGAATGTTATTAGTGTTTCTAATTTCCATTGATGTTGGCTGGGAACCATTTTGTATGTCTATGTAGAACTAAGCTTTTCCATGGGGGTTCTTTGGTATTGTTTTTACTCCTGTGTTTTCATGACTGTGATCTCAAGAATAAGGATTCCACATTTGATTCTGGCCTTTGTGTTAGGAAACCCTAAAAATGTACTTATAAAAAATACACTTTATATAAAAAGCACCCTTTACATATTCAGCCACACATCATATCAGGTGGAACCTTTCCAAACCTGGACAGATGTAAGACATGTTAAAGCATTCAGCAGACCTGTCTGGTCTGGATTTTCCATCCTTCCTTTCCTGCAGGTGGGTTGATGTGTGGCCCCTGAGTTTCAGTTGTTTGTATTTTGCCTGTTGTTCAGGCTCCTAAGCTTATCACCTCTGCACCATTCATCTGGAAGAGTCTGTAGTAAACCTCACAGATGAATGACCACACGGGGCAGTCTATGTCTCCAGAGACTTGGGCATCAAAGTTCACCCAAGAAACGTTAGATCAGTACCTCAGTGCTGACTTCGCCATCTAAATGTGGTTCCCTGTTTGGCATATGGGGAAAGGATGCTAAAGAGAGACCCTCAGGTCACAGGGACAGAGTAACAGGACCACACTGGAGGAGAAGGAATTCTTTTACTTCAGTAATTTGCCTGGAAGGGAACCAGAGAGCCAAAGGAAGCGAAAGCAAATGGATACTCAAGGGTTCACACACCACTGAGGAGAATCTTTCACAAGAGCTAGGCAACTGCTCTAGGAGGCTCTTGGCAAAGAGTAGACATTGTTTCTGGTAGGGAGGACCCAGAATGCTAAAGAGCTAAAATTTCCCTCAGATGAGATGGGAGAGCCCAGGTGGCATTGTGAGGTAGTTGGGATAAGGTTGCTCTGTTTTTGATGCATATCCAGAGCCTCCCTTTCAATGAGTTATTAAAACATAATGGCTGATATGCTCTCCTCACCTCCTTTGCTACAATCATTTCTGCAACTTTTTAAAATGAGTATATAACTTTAAAATGAACAAGTGTTATATATCAAGAACAAAATGATGGTATCTAAACATGGGCCAGTGACAGCAGGAACCTTCTGCCCAAAGTCTTTCATCTATGACTTTACTGCTAACGGCTCCTTTAAGGAATACTTTTTCAAATGTTTGAATGTACATAAACCTTGAGAGGGGTTATTTTCTTAAAGGACGTTGCTTGGCCAGATGCTTCGAAGGAACTAAAAAGTATTTATTAGTTCTGACAAGAAATGTAAAAGGAGACTTTAAGCATCCATGACTAATGTCCAACATCAGAACATTTTATTTACCCTTCTTTGAAAACCGGTGTCGCCCTCAATAAATTACCAAAGTTACAAACGTTTAGCTAATAATATAGAAAGTGGCGTGCTGGGCCCCAGGGAGTTATGTGATAGAAACAAAGAAAAGTTTAGAAGGATATCTATTCTCTGGAACCCTTTCCTCCTCTTCACTTTGGTATTTTAGCATTTCAACACCCCATATAGATCATTTGTACTCCAGGTTGTAAATGTCTTTCAGATCAAAAGCTCACAGGAAGAGTCACACATGCAGCAGTATTTGTGAAGTGTATTTAGCTATAGGTAAATCATTCACGATCAATTTGAGTGGTTCATGTGGAATCACTCAGAAAATCATTTACGGTGGTTAACGCGTCAGAAATGCTCTAGTGTGTGTCAGAACCTTTGGTGTGGCTTAGGCTACAACCATCACCTGTTCAATAAGCTTAACTTTGCCTCTCTCACTTCTAGGTGTCAACTCTCAGCTGTCCTACAGCATCGCTTCAGGTGACAGCCTTGGGCAGTTTGCAGTGGATAAGCACGGAGCCCTCAAAACCCTCAAGGCTTTGGACCGGGAAAGCCAGTCCTTCTACAACCTGGTCGTTCAAGTCCATGACTCGCCCCAGCCTCCTGCCTCCAGGTTCACAAGCACAGCCCAAGTCTCCATCATCTTGTTAGATGTCAATGATAACCCACCCATGTTTCTTTCCCCCAAGTTGACATACGTTCCAGAAAACACCCCTATTGATACTGTTGTCTTCAAGGCTCAAGCGACAGACCCAGACAGTGGCCCCAACAGCTACATTGAGTACACTCTCCTGAATTCTTTGGGTAACAAGTTCAGCATTGGGACCATTGATGGTGAGGTCCGTCTCACTGGAGAGCTGGACAGAGAGGAAGTTTCCAATTACAGCCTGACAGTGGTAGCCACAGACAAAGGGCAACCACCCCTGTCCTCCTCTACAGAAGTTGTGGTTATGGTCCTGGACATCAATGATAACAACCCAGTTTTTGCTCAGTCTGTGTACAGAGTGCAGATTAAGGAGAGCATCCTCACTGGCACAGATATAACCCAGGTGTCTGCAGCAGACGGTGACGAAGGCACCAATGGGCAGGTTCGCTACAGCATCGTGGCTGGAAACACACATCAGGAGTTCAGGATCGACTCGGTGATGGGGGCCATCACAGTGGCTAAGTCTTTGGACAGAGAGACGACCCCTGCTTACACTTTAACTGTTCAGGCTACGGATCGGGGCAGTAGCCCCAGAACAGATGCTTGCACTGTCTCCATCACTTTACTTGACACGAATGATTTCGTCCCTGTATTTGAGCTCTCTCCGTATTCCGTGAATGTCCCTGAGAATTTAGGGACCCTGCCCAGAACCATTCTTCAGGTCAGTATGTTTAAACACAACTTATACTGTCATTAGACATCAAAGCAAAAGACTTTCTTCTTAGACTGTGTTCAGAACTTCCTCCATCCTCTCATTGGCAGGGGGAGATAGACGCTGAAGATCTATATAAGATTGATGCTTATGAACATTGTACCTGAGTTTTTGTAATTTCCTTTTTGTATACTCATTTTACCCCCATTTGTTCATTTGAGGAGCAATTTTAAATTGTGTTTTACTATGAGAATAATATTCACACATAAGATGATGTCAAAATTTGGAAAAGTTAGCTAAAATATTGTTTTACCTTCCTTGTTTACAAGAAAGAAAAGTCATAATATACATTTATGGGAAACATTCCTCAAACCCTATGCATTGACTTTATGCAAACATATATACATAGTACATACTATAATTTACAACTTTAATTACAAAATCTTTAAACTTTATTTTACATGCATGAATAGTTAACACTCATGTATGTATTTGCATGTGGTATGTGTGACATATGCATGCTTAGTGCTCAAGGAGGTCAGAAGAGAGCATTGGATCCCTTAAAATTGGAGTTACTGATAGTTGTGAGCTACCATGTGGGTGCTGGGAACCGAACCTGGGCCCTTTGTAAGAGTAGCAAATGCTCCTGACCACTGAGCCAGCTCTTTAGTCCTCTATTTTAAAAACTTGGAAGCACAGCCTTGCAGCACTGCCACACCCTCACCCCTTTGAGTTATCCTGCAGTGGTTCATTTGTTTCACATGTTAGGTGATTCATAGCAGCTATGCAACTACTGTCCCCTGTAGGTGGTGGCAAGAGATGATGATCAAGGACCAAATAGCCAGCTCTCATATGTTCTGCTTGGTGGAAATGAAGACAATGCTTTTGCCCTCACGGCCAGTGGAGAGCTTCTGGTGACCCAGAGTCTGGACCGGGAAGCAAGAGATCACTTCGTCCTGGTTGTCACAGCTACTGATGCAGGTGAGTACTGACTAGCTTGCTCGGTTGTGAGTTAGAGCCTCAGGAGCAAATGAATTTAGCTTTATTTGTAACCGAATCCCATTTATTAAAATTTTCTAATGCTTGCAATAGTTCCTAAATACACTGAATATAGCTAATGAGATTTCAGTGTGGAATGGCAGGAGAATCCCCACATCACCAGTGAGGGCAGCTTCTGTGCAGGAAAAGTTCCTCTCTGTGACAGCTACCTGAGCCCCTATGAGTGTGACCTTCTACTCCTACACACTGAGTAAGGAGGAGTTTGAAGGACTTCAGCTTTGAAAGCATCTAGATAGTTCTAGAAGATTCTGGAGATGAAAAAATGTCCTGATTTCTAGTTCACTCAGCCTGTGGTTTCTCAGCATTATCACTCTCAGGTGTGTTTGCTGAGTCCTGGAGTGTCCAGGAGCTGCCCTGATAAACTTCCATAGAATAAATCCAATAAAAACTATCTAGCCTTCAGTTTTGGGAAATGGCAGTGACATAAATTGTTTGTCATGTAGCAACAGAATACCTGAGTTTTATAAGCAATGGTATTCTCTACACTGCTTTGTTTTGCTTGATAGACTGTGTTTGTGAACATATAGAACATTTCAAACTAAAATGGAAGCAACTAACCATCCCTAGAGAACCTGAATACCTTGATTGATGGAGCTAGAGTTCTTAAATATTTGTTGAGCAAATGTATGACTGAAAGTTTGAGTTTTCCAAAGATAGTGAATTAATTAATTTTATACAAGGATGACTTGTATAAAATTATTTCCTGAAAATGACTGCCTTGTATCCAATGCTTTAATTATGTTGATGCATTTAAGGAAAATATTTGTTGAAATGCTCAAGGCGGATTTGCTATGACCTCCGATAACTGAAATGATACATGTGTATAACCACAAGTGCATATATTATCATATGAAGATATGTATATGCTTTTCATGTGCTATAGATATGGGCGTGTCTTTATGGAATATTGAAAGACTCAAATGGGCTCCTTTTACTGTAAAATTTTTATATTAATATGTTATGCCAAAATTCCTGTTGAATATAATCAGTTCCATGTAGTCAGTGTACTGTTTCATGGACCCACTCAAAAACCAGTGGAGGATTTGGGAATTATACTTAGTGACATATTCCAAGGACAATGGCACTCATCCATTGTCCTCCTCCCCTTCCCACTCCTGCTTTCCTCCCCTTCCCACTCCTGCTTTCCCTTTCTCTCTCTCTCTCTCCACCCCCTCCATATTTTCCCTTCTATTTTTAGTGTGTATGAATTACCTTGTTATATTATATCAAAGCTTTGAAATCCCAGGGACAGAAAACAGTGTGTCAACCACATGCAACTTAATCCAAGTTAATCTGAGACCTGTTTGTGACATCCGTGTTCTGCATCCTTCACAGTCCTTGGGCTCTTGGTGTGAGCATCCTCCCATAAATCCAATGGAAATTGGCTGTACCAATCAGCCCTGGAGGAGAGAGTCTGAGCTTAGTGGAAACTAGTCGGGAGGGTTTTAGAACCAAGGTTTCATTGCTAAACTATTCCAGCTTCAGCTGTCTTCACTCATTGGAGCCGGAAGCATGTGTTCAACCCCAGACATTCCCTAGCACACACACATACAGTTTGTGGAAAGGAAGTGGCAGGAGCAGAAACTGGATGGAGGAACCTCGCCCCTCAAGGCATCTGTCTCCATGATGCTTGCTCTACTGGGAAGGTGGTGGACATTCTGGTGTGTGGGAGGGAAATTGGGTTCAGAAGTACACTTTGGGGTGATCTGTGATAGGCAAGGCACAGTACACAGAGGATCCTAGGCAGGTGGTCCTGGAGGGTACAAGAAAACAGAATGAGCAAGCTGTGAGGAGCAAGCCACTAAGCAGCATTCCTTTGTGGCCTCTGCTTCAGTTCCTGCCTCCAGGTTCCTGTGTTGAGTTTCTGACAGTAGAAGCTGAACAAAACCCTTTCCTCCTCCAAGTTGCTTCTGGACAACAAAAGCAAACGTAAAGAGTTCACTAGAATATTTCCAAGCCATTGACAGTCACACCTTGATGATCACACCCTGTGCCCAAATAACTTCCACATATACTTATTTATTTAATTTTACACTTTGGAGAATTTTATACTTGAATATTGTATTTAGCCCAACCTCTCCCTTTCTAACTCTTCCTGTGCTCCCCCGACTCATTCTCAAGTACGCAACCTCTTCTTTCAATATTATCATCACCACACAGATGTTTGAATATAACTCACTGAATCCAGTTAGCATTGCATATATGTGTTTATGTGTAAGTGTTTAGGGCTGACCACTCTTGTATTGGATAAGCTATCAGGGACTGGTCCTTGCAGAAGGCTGAGTCTCCCTCTCTCAGAAGCCATTCACTGTCTGTAGCTATTCATCTAAGGGAGGTGCCCTATGAGATATACCCCACCCATGTTGCACAATTAACTGGTGACAGTGGAAAGGTCTTGTTTAAATAATTAAAGGAAATTATACCACTAAGGATGATAATACTCCCCTCAAGAGTCATAGACTAACAAACCCCAGTGGGAGGCATGGGAATGCTCATTTAGAGTTGTTGTTAAGGAAAATCCAAGGGACACCCAAGACATTACATTATAGGCTTGAGATCTCTGACAAGGGACTGAAATGCATGCTTGTTGCTATGATTTAACAGTCAGAACAGTAGGTGACATAAAAAAAATTCAGAAAGAGACGAAGGAGTGAGATCTCAGATGACATATTGTCAAATTTGGTATGTTCGAAGATCAGAAAAAAAAAGTCAGAATGCTCGTCAGAGAAAAAGCCCAACAGTTTCATTCCATATCTTGCAAATCGCCTGTTTTTCTCTTGAAACTCTAACTTGTTGACAGCCTAGGGCCGCCCAGCTGTGGCCATATGCTAGGAATTGACACCATAGTGTATAGCTAGGCAGGACTCTAAACTCTCAACTTAGTCCTCCATTTTCTGACTTAATGTCCGCAAGGCAGTGCATGGAAAAGCTCTCTGTCCTGTGTTCCTGGGAAGCACCGCTCTGCCTTTCAACTTGGGAGAGACCGAATTTGCCTCACTGAAAAGCCACAGCAGAACAGGCTGAATGAAAATTCCAGCTCAGCCTTCTTATACCATTAAAATGCTGAATGTGCTGCAGCTGAATTAAACAGGATACTCGGCTTGTCTTCAGCTAAAGATATGGGCATTTTGTCTGCTTTATGTGTTGATTGTTGGCATTTGTGCTATGTGTTGCTTACTTTGATGTCTTCTTGAGTATGTGGTATAGCAGAGTAGAGGCCTTCCAAGCCTATGGTGCTTCCTCATAGAGAAATGAAAGCCATCCTGGCTCTCCTGGTTGAGGAGATCATGTTGACACAGCTAATGTCCTTCATAGGGTTACATGCCCTGTTTCTAAGTAACCTCCCTTGCAAGGGGTTGCCAACCATGTTCTCACAGTACAGTACATAAGACGTCTAAGGCATAATAAACAGCCTGAACAGAGAAGCCAGCACAGTATACTTAGAAGTTTAGTATGGAATGCTAATTTATAAAATGAAAATCCAGCCTTGGAGTTAAATACACAGACCTGAGTGTTCAGCCTAGGATTAGAGACTTCTTCTGTATTCTAGTTCCAATGCTTTGGACACATTGCCTGCAACTTAGTTACAATATTAATGCGGGCATATAATTTCTATTGCACAAACAGGTTAAGAGTCTGGGTTATTAGCTATTGGTATCAGGCCTCACACTTGATAGACATTTCTCAAGCTGAGTAGACACACAGTAAATGTGACTCCTCCCCACCCCTCTTTGTTACATAGGTAGTGAAGGAAAATTCTTACCATTCTTTATCCAGCTTCCTCTGTGGATTAAGTTTATTAACAAGTGGGCTCAGATTCAAAAGGTCCAAAACCGCCAAGTGTATCTCATGATTGTCCTCTCCACCGTGACACCCCAGCCCATGTGATGACAGCCCCCTCAATGGCCACCCTTTCTCCTGCATACTGTGCTATTCTAAAGGCAGCAGATGAGCCTTCGAGATCATAAATTGGATCATTGAACCTCACTGCTGTCTTTAAAATCCTCCAATGTTTTCCAAAACTCCTCTGGAGAACATGACAGACTCCACAGGCGCTTTCTGCCTGTGTGATCTCCCCTAAACACTTCCTGTCACCTTCACCCCGAGCAATCATGGCACAGGGGCACCAGCTTCCACTGTTTCCTCCCACCCTTTCATTCTATGCAATAATGTTATTAGTTTCAGTTTTTAGATAGAGTCTCATATAGCCTAGACAGGCCTGGAACTTGCTAAATACCCATGGTGACTTTCGCCTTCTGATTCCTAGTTCTGGAATTACAGACTTATAGCGTAAGGCTTAGTTTATGAGGTGCTGGAGACTGAAGCCACGGCTTAGTGCATTCCAGGTCATTATCTTGCACTTAGCTGCATCCCAGAACCAGCTTGCTAGTTTGAAGCCAGCCAACATGTACTCACAGCACAGAACCTGGCCGCTGCATAGGATTTGAGTTCTTTGCATCTCAAGATCAGATACTAGGGTGACTGCCCGCTGCCGATGCCAGGCTCGCTAGGGAGCCCACAGCTTTTCTCCTTCTCTGGGCCTTTGTACTTGGGCTCTGTTTGAATTGGGTGCTCATCTGTGCTGAGTTTCCTTTTGATTAGTTTCTGTTGTGTCGGTGCAGTGGTTCTCAGCCTTCCTAATGCTGCAATCCTTAATACAGTTCCTCATGTTGGGATGACCCCACAGCCATATACTTTTATTGTTGTTACTTCAAAACTGTCATTCTGCTCCTGTTATAATCCTAATGTGTATATCTATGCTTCCTGATGGTCTTCAGGGATCATGACCCACAGGCTTACAACTGATGTTAGGGGAACATTCATTTCCTGGTTATTCTGTTACTAGATTTAGGCAAAATGTCAGCTATTCAGATGGGACCTGCCTGGCGCTAAACTCAACGTTTCTCTTCCCCATCAGCCAGGGTCTTATTCTTCCTACACTTAACAGTTTCTTCCTAATACTGATTGCTGTACCATATGCTTATATGGGACATAACATACCTGAGTGTTTGACTTGTGTTCCTCTTCAATCATTTTACCCTTCCAAGAGAAAGTCGGGTTCCTCTGTCTGCTCAAACAGAATCCCCAGAAACAAAATGGGTGCCTAATTAGATGAGTGGAGATGCCAAGATTCCTTATCAATTACACATTAGCCTGCTATTGTGAGAATTGGTCTAGGGATTCTAGCTGGATTAAGCAGCTACAGGTGTACCCTTGGCCCAATAAAGGTCTCACACTCCTGCAGAGGAGTGTCCTCATCAACTGAGTGCAAAGATGCTGGAAGGACGCACATGGAATAGTGAGGGAAGACGCGGACACCATTCAGTCAGCCACCAGTGGAGTAACAGAGCCTTCAGTCAGATCACATCACATCTGCCATCCTGCCATTTTAATTTGTGCCTGCCATTCATGTTTGTTTATCATACTTGTATTTAAAGTCCCGTTACATTTTGATCAGCAGCATATTTGTGAAAAAGCCTTCTGTAAGGAAAAGTGCAGAGTTTAGTAACCCATGGCTGGGCTTTCAGGGCTGTCTGCTTGGTCTTGGTTATTTAAACTAATCTCTGTCTTGAAATGCAACGGGACTGCCTAAGGCTCAGGCTGCGCTGTGTACTAAGGACCTACAGAGGAAACTGATTGTTTTAAATGCTTAAAATCCTCCTTGAGCCAAGTCTGGCTACAGGGGCAGGGCTCATGCCTCTCCCACCAAAGGCTTTGTAGGCTGTTCCCATTTTTTTGATTCACCACCTCCCAAATTTCTTTACATAAAAATATTCAATATGCTGAGATAGTGTACATTCTGAACCCCATTCAGGCAATAGTTAATGATCATATCAATTTTGAAGATGCAATCCTCTGGACATGAACATGGATGTGGAAGTGAAGGAAGTTAAGAAACCAGCTAAACAAAACATGGCTCATACATAGACCATTGGTCTGAGCAAATGTTAAATGGAAGAATAAAGATTTTAGGGCTTGGGATAAGATTCTGTTGCTGAAGCCACTACATACGTGGGTCATAGAACATGGGGAAGTCAAGCTGGTCCACACCCAGAAACGTCATTCCTACTGGCTAGCTTTGTAGAGCTTGAAGGAGGAAAAAAATAATCCCCAATGTCACTCAGCTATGAACCTTGTGAGTTACAATAATGATTGGATAGACAAGTCACAACCCATGGGGCATAGTGGCATGAATGTTATGAGAGTCACCAATTATTTCGGACTGGATTTAGGGCCTGTTCTGTGAGACAGAACCCATACCTGACATTGTTACTTTGACCAAGAGTCTTTGGCTAGACAGATCATAAACCCTAGAAGGGAACCTACCTGCTACAATTCTGCTGGATGGACAGAGTCCTAAAATAACTTCTGACTTCCTGCTAGACCCACAAATCAGTGAGATGCTCAAACCTCACCAGAGAAGCTTCTCCTTAGCAGTTAGCACAGATACCCTTAACTGGTTGGTGTGCAGAGAATAAGAGATCCTAAATGGGACATCTTTATCACAGCCTTTCTCTCTAGGCTCAGGGGTTTTCCTAGCAGATGGCAAGAACAGAAGAGTTAGAGATGGTGGATGACCTCAAGGAAGCTGTGTTCTCTGGACCTTACAGGGCAGCTGCACATCAACCGTGACAGCTTGCCCAAGGCTGGTACAAGCTCAAGCCTGGCAAAATCCCAGCCTAGAAGTGGGGTCTGGGCATGAAAGGTGCTAAAAGCTGTTGGCAATCGATGGCTGTTGTTTGGTTTCTTTGATGTGTGGTAGTTTGCCACACTCCATGGCAGGCCTCACACCTAAGAGCACTTGGGCGCCATAAACTGTCCTGTATTGCTAAAACAAACAAACAAACAAACCACTGAGCCAACACCAAAGCCAAAGGCAAAGTTGGGTGGGAAGGGGTTGTGGGTGGATCTGGAAGGAGTTGAGGGAGAGGAGAAAATATCATCGAAATACGTTGCATGAGATCCTCAGATAGTCAATAAAATATTATTTTAAAAATTACAAAACAAATATTTTAGTGAAGATTAACCAGAATTATTTTTAGACATGTTTTATTTGTGATGTAATGAGAAATCCAGTTTGATAAGTCAAGTAGATGCTGGATATAGACACTTATTTCTCAGAAAAGCTATTCCGGTGGGTACCCCTTAGGGAATGATGACATTCTGTAGGCGCAGACTCTGTGCACACCTGGTGCTCCTAAGAAGAAGACATAGTCCACCATTTCATTCACTCACACAATAGCTAGTTAGGTAAGTATAATTTTAAAAGTTGATGGTTTCAAAATGAAAGCCCAAACCCCTGGCTGATGATTAGAGCCAAGTCCTTGGGTGGGGTCTGTCCTAGCTGCACACTTTGAGCACTTCTAATGACATCAAGGACAAGTTCCTCCCCAAGATTAACTGTTTCCACCTTTGCCCACCACATTCCCTTCTACGGAGTATTTATGAGTTTCTTCTTTGGGGATTGACATTTTTATTTAATAAAAACACTGACTTAGGAATTAAAAAGTATTTATGACTCTACATCATTAAAAGCGCTCTTGTGGGAGTCTATTTGTAAATTAGAGTCCCCCGTTTACCACCCACATCATATCAGGAAATGTACGTTCAAGGTTTCCACACAGTACCTAGTATGTTTATATTCTACTAACATGACATGGCATGTGTGATGTGCTTTGCACATATGTATAGACAGTTAGGCTGTGGCTTTGCATTTAATAAGGGGGTGACACTTATCTGAACATAAATAAAATACCTCATCCCTGATCCCCAAACAGGGAGACTAAGACAGGACAATAGTTCAACTGTAGCTTTGGCCAGAAAGTTCCACTTCAGAGTGTCTGTGACTGGGATAATTAATAGGTCTGTGGGGACAAGTGCAGTTATCAGCATTTCTAATTAAGGACATTTATCATCTGGCTGAAAGATGGAATGGGCTGCATTCTGAGACGGTGGGGATGGTGTCTTAATGGAGGACAACATGAGTTTGTAAAACTTCACGTGAACAACTCAAAGAATCAAACCCCTTATGCCACCTTCCTGGTGAGGACATGGTGACATTTCGATTTAAGAATCTTCACCACACTGCCTAGTGGAAGGGCGGGTCATTGGCTCACAAATGGATCTGCAGTAACAAAGGCTAGGTGGTTTGTACAACCTTACCCATCTGAGGAGGGTTTCATTTCAGAAAGGCTGTGTTTTATTGACACAACTCTCCCTGGTGGAGTTTCCTTCGCTTATCAGAAATCAATTTCATCGAGCTTCCTTGTACATTTGAGTCTGATGTCACTTTGTTTATGTCCAAATAATATTTTTATTTCTAAAAAACAAGTTTGGATTTAGCCAGGAGTTTAATAATTAATACTTTAATTATTTTAATTAATAAATTGAAATGTTTATTTCGAAATTCAATTCCTCTCATTTCTAATGAGGATTTGTATCATGTCTCTTAGTAACAATCAATATATTTAATTTTTTTCTTTATATCACCTAGTCTTTAATATTAAAAATTCTTACTGTAGAGAATTTTATTTTCTGGAGATTTAAAATTGACAAAAATTTAACTTTAAAAACAGTACTGAGTCAGATCTAGGATTTCCATTTCATGCTATAAGATTAAACGTAGCAAAGCACCCTGCATTTCACTCTTCTCTGAGCTTTGAAGCTGGGGACACAAAGCTCTGAGAAGAGGAAAGACTGTTGCCAATGTCAAACAAAACTCACAGGTAAACACACACAGCAGATCATGGCTTGAGTGACGGACTCTGTGAGTCTGTCTATACCTTGGTGTTTTCATTGAGTGGCAGAGCGGGTGGAGGTCAGTTTGACCTGCTGCTGTTTAATTTTATAAATTTTTAACTTTCTTGTAAAACGCACATGTGGTAAGATTTTGACTACTTTGACTGCACTGGCTACTAATGCGTAGGGCCATGTGTAACCATTTGCAAAACATTTCTATTTCTTTCTTTTCCCCTTGTCTCTGTAGACTGCAGCTTGCACTGACAATCCTAAAACATGAACACATGTCAAGTGATAGCCACGGGTATATATTTGGCTTGTTAATACAGGCTCAAAGAATGAGTAACTGGTCATAACACAGTGTTTTACAGAATTAAAATAATGCAAAGTTGTTGGTCATTTTTAAAATGGCTTGTGTATTCCATTTGCTATGCTTTCTGGATCCAAGTGTAAATATAACCTGTGAACCTTTGGTGGCAACATGACATGATGAACTTCAGGCCATTTTCAGGGGCGATTTGATAACTGTGAGACAAATAAGCCAGTCTCCCGGGGACAGATGCCACATCTAGACTTTATGGCATCCAACACACGTGTCATCTCAGGGTTCAGCTCATGGAGCTCAGCATATTGCGTGATGGCTGTCAGGAACGAGATCAGCTTCGCTGAGAAGCAACAGGACAGAGCAAAATTCTGCTTCTGCCCCAGCCTTTCCCACTGAGGAAGAATGTATGTAATGGCTAGGGGCTTACTCAAAAGTTCAGTTTGTGTGCAGTGCAGACGCCAGAGATACGGTCTCATTTATTATACTTATGTATGTTTTCTCAAAGAACCCTTGTGTGAAGCATTGTCTTTTGAAAACCATTCTTCAAACTCACTTAAACTTCATTTTGATGTGCCTGAGCTTCTGGTGCCTTCAATCATAATGACGGCACAAATTTAATACATTCCCAAATTCAAGAACAGAAAATGTGAATCAGAAACCAGGTGTGGTGAGCTTTGGCTACATGTTGTCAAAATCTAGGAAGTCTCTTGTAAGTTTACCCACGTGTACAAGTTTATGTGCATATACATATATAGATAAATACATGCATATTTCTATATAATACATATAATTTTACAAATTGAACTCTGAAATTCCTTTATCTTTTGATTACTGATTGCAATTGGACTTTTGGAATATAATTGGTGTTCTAACTTCTAATTCAAGTGTCCCGGCTCTCATGATTACTGGCTTCTGAGATCTTGCCTTCTGTTTGGTTTGTATACTCGGTCCCTTTCATTAGGTCACACTCCGCTGGGTGTGTCTCTCTATCCGCCTTTTTCCCTGATTGCGCCTGGTTCTGATCAATGAGTCCAGATGAGACAGGAGCATCTGGCTTTGTTACAGCACCATTATCAGGTTGTTGAGGCTACACTTTTCCTGGAATGCTGACTCCATTAGGCCTTCTGTGCATGTGCCGTTGGAAATCTCTCAGCCTTTGACCTTTGTCCCCAGCCTTGCTTTCTGACCTCGGCCTTAGGGTATAGCCCACCTTACAAACCGTTGCTGCTGAGGTGTTCAGCTCACTGAGCCTCCATCTGCAAGGTCAGTCTGCAGTGTTGACTTCCACATGTAAAATGAAAGAAATTAAACAGACGGAACATAGGCTGTCATTGTGGACTTTTATAAAGACGAGGAAAAGTTTGTTTTTCCCCCACTCAGCTTCCAAGTTGTGGGAAAGCTGCTGAGGGTGACAGTGGAGGGTAAATACGAGCAGTAGGGTGCCATGGTTTGACCTCTGGCTGATGAATGGGGGAAAAGACTGTTGAAAGAATCCATATCTCCCTTTTGTTGTCTGTAGGCTGAATTTTTGTTCTTTGTAAAAGCCTAATTCTTTACATTTCAGAGAATCGGTAAAATTAAAAACAGCATGTGATTCATGTAATATGAATTTAAAACGAGACTTTCCCACCTTAAATAATCATAGATCTGATATTATGATTTCAATAATAATGTTAGGGCCGGAGAGTTGGGTTAGCAGGTAAGAATTCAGAACTGTAATATTGGGGTGGAGGGTGGCTCAGTGGTGTACTGCCTTTCTGGTGGGCCTTATTTGCATTTTTAGCACCCAAGTTGGGAGGCTCACAACCGCTTGCAACTTTGGCTCGGGAGAATCTTATGCCCTCTTTGTCCTTTGTGCACATGCGCACGCGCACACACACACACACACACACACACTCCACAAAGGTAATACATACACAGATATACCGGCACATAGATACACACACACATACACACACATCATAAACATGCAGGCACATAGTCATACACTTCACACATATGTACACACAGATACTGCACAAGACAGTCACCACACACACACACACACACACACACACACACACTCCACAAAGGTAATACACATTCAGGCATACTGGCACATAGATACATGCACACATCATAAACATGCAAGCACATAGTCATACACTTCACACATATACTGCATAAGACAGTCATTACACACACACACACACACACACACAAATTTAAAAACCTTAAACAATCCCTGCTTTTTTCTCGTCTGTTACTGAGTGAACAAAGGTTGAGAGGGTGGAAACACAAACATGCTCATATAGTGGTTTTTATCACTCTGAGAGGAGTTCTTGGCTTGGGATGTGGCCCCACATAGCTTTGGAATCATCTGTGGGACCCCTTCTCAAGCCAGGAGTATCATCATCGACTCTGCTTGATGTTTCTTTGAAAACCATCTGGTAAAAGAAGAGAGTTTGGGTTATGAGGACAGCGACATTGAATGTGCAGAGTTTCCGTTCTTTTCATTCTTGATTATCTCAGAAAGCAGCAGCAGCTGTAGACAAAGGAAGACCTCGCTTGCACTGGGTTGTGACTGTGAGTCACCATTGTGGTAGGTTTCCATGCTGTGAACCGTCAGGATCTTGATAGGCTTAAAGATGAAACGGTCACTTGTGGATTCTCCAGGTCATTTCTCAGAGACACCGTGCACTTTTCTCATTCCCACGGACTCTGCACACATACAGTGCACATAATACAGGTGAGCAAACACTCATGACTCTGCACACACGCAGTGCACATACATACAGGTGAGCAAGCACTCATGACTCTGCACACACGCAGTGCACACACATACAGGTGAGCAAACACTCATGAACATAAAATAAAAATAAGTCTGAAGGATAAGAACAACGAGTTACAAGGAATACATTTAATCCCTTGTATTGTTTATTGCCCCTTTAGGGTAAGTTCTATTTTTATTCTCCATTTAGCCAACAGAGTAAAATAGTAGTAAAAGATATTGAGCCTTCCTGCCTATCCCCATCTGCTGCTGCAGGGACCATGATCAAATTTTTTGTTCACACAGAAGCATGGAACGTTCTAGCTGACTACGTTTTAATGAAGTCAAGCAGAGAACTGTGGACATGAGTGAGACTGTCAAGTTCCATGTCATTAAACTGAATACAATTAAGTACCCAAGAAATGCAGTCCAGACATTGGCCACAAACAGTGCTCCTCAAAATATTTTAGCTTTAATACCTTACTTGTGAGAATTTACACCTGAGCCAAGACTGTTGAGTCAACATGCCTCATGAGCTGGAGATGCCTTATCACCTCCTGAGTTTGTTCCCTGAGCTTGGGGAAAGCACTGGCAATTCTCACAGATTATCAAGCCATGTGACCCTTCCAGCTGCTGGCTCCACCTTTGGCTGAGTTCTGGGCAGACTTCCAGGCAGGGACTCATGTTCCCAGCTTGACTCTGCTCCTCTCTAGGACCTAAGACTTTAGCTTTGCAAAAGTCCCTTGAGCTTTTCAACCTCTGTTTTGCTCACATGTAAAAGGGAGTTGCTAGTTATATCCTTTCATAGGATCAGGGACAATCACTATGTCAGCTTTGGAAACACCTGCATACACACCGAAGGGCCCAAAAGAAGCATTCTGTTTCAGATATCATTGCGGCTGTGTTCATGAGAATTTAATGCCATGCTTAGAGATGCTTCCTCGGGTGCCTTCACAACTACTTGGGTTTTTTTATTCTTTTTTGTTTGTTTGTTTTGAAACAGTGTTTCTCTGTAGCTTTGGAGCCTGTCCTGGAACTAGCTCTTGTAGACCAGGCTGGCCTTGAACTCACAGAGATCCACCCGTCTCTGCCTCCTGAGTGCTGGGATTAAAGGCATGTTCCACCACCACTTGGCCACAACTACTTTTGTGTGGGGGACTTGCACAGCTCAACCTTTCTTCTCCCATTTACACTAAGCAACTATTCATAATACAGGGTATAGTTTTAAAGATTTCACCGGATCATAGGTAGAATATAATGGGAGCTCATTTTCTGCTCTGGTCTCTGACAGGTAGTATTTCTGTAATCATTAATTTTAACACATCTTATTGTAAATGAAGTGCCCAATGTAATATGAAATACCTTATCTAGAAGGACATAAGCGCATGTTCAGTTTATCACATCATTTCTCAACATGCAGCCCAAACTCAGTGGGGTAAGTGTGTGGGTGGAGCCCTGCTTCCCTCTACTGTCCACCTTTTCTGCTTGTGACATGTATTAGCTTCCTGTACAGGACCCATGAATCAGCTCCTCAGAGCCGTCATATGATTCTGTCCTCTGCTCAATGTGGTTCTTACATGCCTGACCATACAGTTGTTTGGTCCTGTGTCTTGAACAGCCACAAACTTCCATCTGAAAGAGATTCAAATTGTGTCAAAATAAAAATAAGTATCAACAACTCATAAGATGACGAGAGGAAAATAACACAGGAAGGTAGCCAACCTCAGCATTACTCTGTGGCAATAAAGTTACTCCATGAAACTTAGACCAGTAATGGGAAGTGTGGCTTTCATCTTGGAACATGGCGGGGTAAAGATGAAGACCATGTGAGCGCCCTTAAGCGACAAGTAACCTCACAAAGAGAAAAGGAGAGAGTCTGGCCTTGGCTGTGAATTGAATCTCCTTTGTTTTTATTTAGAAGGGTTTACATTTGAAAAACAGTTTTGAAAGCACAACAAAAGGAGATGGCTTTCTCGTCAGTTATGAGGGCAAGCCCACAGCATCCTAACATTTGCTGTAAGATGAGTCTGCCGAATTTGAGCAGCACAGACTCGGCACTTGGTGCTTTGATTAAGGGTTCAATTTTGACTACATGATGACAACAGCTGAAGCAAAATTAAAAGGACTTATCTCAAGCTTATATTAAACAGAAAGGATATGTAGAATGAATTATGAAGATTATGCTGGAATATAATCTGAAGATTTTCTCCTCTTTTAAACAAGTATTGATTATACAGAAAAGGGACTAAATACATGAAGAGACTTATTGGGTGTTCGGGTAGTAAGTAGTAGTGATGGTCAGAGTAATGTAGTTTGTGGACCTACGCAGTCAGCGGCCAACTCTTCCATTACCGCAGGCTGTTCCAAGTCTGGTTTGCACTATTTTAATGTAATCTCAGATGCCTTATGGGCAGTGTCTCTTCTAGGGTGTTCCCTGCATTGATGTGCTTGTACTTTTGAAATGGAACAGGAGCATGCCAGTGCATTCTTGTGGAGTCAGGAGGAGACAGTTCAGACCTTAAGTCAAATCACCTGTCTTTCATGTTTAGAAATTTTGCTTCCATATTTTATAACTTATCTCCCACAAGTCTGTCTACAGCTAGGAATGGTTAAGTGTGTGGGTGCGGCCATCTGCAAACACTAAGACTTTGTTTTCACTTCTTCCCAGGATCCCCAGCCTTGACGGGAACAGGGACGATCAATGTTCTCGTAGATGATATCAATGACAATGTCCCCACCTTTGCCAGTAACATGCACTTTACTGCAATTCCCGAGGACGCCCCGACAGGGACAGATGTCCTGCTGGTGAATGCCTCGGATGCAGATGCTGCGGCAAACGCCGTCATCAGGTATGCGCTTGGAACTGTACCAACTAGTTTTTCACCAGATCTGGTCTTCAGACTAACACAAAATGCTATCTAATTTCATAAGGAATTCCATATTAATACCCAATACTCTTCCTGTGGCCTATTGTTAAGCCACTATCCTGGAACTGAGAATTAGACAGTAACATGATTGCTTCCTCTAAAGCTGTGCATATTGATCTGTTTTATCATTTGCCGTGCTCAGCGATGATACACCTGTGGTTCCTTTTGCTATTTGTTGCTGACTCCCTATCTTACATTCTGTGTTCAGCATGCTGGTGGGAGGTTCTGCACCATGCAGCTGCATGGTGATGCCCAGTGTTGTTAAGCTGGCATGCATGTGGCATCACATGCAGGGACTTGATGACAATGGTGCCGATTAGGCTCAGTTCTTCCCTTTCTCCTCTCACAGACTCATGGCTTGTCACTGTGCTCCTTAAGAGGGTGGTTGACTTTTGGTATGGCGACTTTGAGTTTAAAGAGCTGTAGTCAGGGTCAGGCCTAGAAGTGTCACATATCACTTCCAGAATGTTCTATGAGCAAAGCAGCTTCACAGTAGGAGGAATAGACCCCAGGCCTGAAGGAATGAACTTTGAAGCCTTGGGCCATTGATAACCAAGCAGTATCCCCAGCACTAATACTCATGTTTTCTTCATTTAAAAGTTTCTTTATGTAAATCCTGGCAACATAGAGAAAAGCAGCAGGATGCTTGTTCAAGGAGATAAAGTGGTGGTCACGTGTAGCGTTTGGCTAGCATAGCCCTATTCTCTTCTTCCCAGCCTGCTTTAAATTGATAAGGTCACAATTTCCCTATTTCCAGAGCTAACCCTTGAAGACAAATTTTTGGAATTCCGTGTGGACTGTGTGGTTAGATGGATAAAAACACAGTGGGTCAGAAGACAGAATCTGGGGAGGTCTGGCAGTTGTTATAAAAGGATCACATACGTATTAATATGGCTATGGCTTCATTAATGACTTACTTTCATCAGCTGCTATTAATTTCTCATGAACAAGGGCCTCTTGGGAAACCGTTCTCTTCCTGCTGGCAGGGATAAGGGTGTGAGAAGCTCCGGATTCAATTCCACTTCATAAACATTGAGTTGCTAGTCTGAGCATGTGTCACCTAAGGCAAGACCTCTGCTTTCCTTGAACTTTGACCTTTTTCCAGGTAGCCTGTGAAGTGCAACAAAATAAGGTTGTCTCATATATGCAGTCACCTGAATTGAAAAAAGACTGATCCCGCTAGGGCATATGAAGGGTATACTCTAAAAGCTAAGAGTTGGACCCTGTAATGGTGACCGTCTTACTCCCTGTTTTTACTGTGACAGATACCTACTCGAAGGCCTTTACAAGAAGGAAGGGTTGATTCTGGCCACAGAGGCAGAGACTGTGGCCTGGGATCCCTGGCTCTGGGCCTGGGAGGAAGGAGATCACACAGCTGTGAGAATGTGGGATAAAGAGAGCTGCTCACTCCATGGGAGCCAGGAAAGAGGTGGGAGTCATAGAAAGGGCCAGGACCAAGAGACACCCTTCCAATGCACACCCTAGTGACTCACTTCTTCCCAGAAGGCCCCTGGCCTAGATCTCCATCCCCAGCATTCTGTTCACACCTTATGCTTGGGTCAGAGCCTTCTTGATCTCTGAAGACGTCCGTGCAGACTCCTCCGGAGGTGTCCTTTTCCAACCTCCAGTCTCCATGTCCAATCAAGTCATACCATTAACAACCACAGGATTAAAGCTGTAAGTCATACCATTAACCACCACAGGGTTAAAGCTGTAAGTCATAAACTATTTCAAGGCAGGGGGCCTTGCTTTGGTATACAGCATGCAATAGTCCATGCTGGGAAGGACAGGGTCAAGATGTTAGCAAGGCCACAGTCAGGAGGGGAGGGTGGTTGTGATGACTCCTGCTGCTGCATCCACTGGAGGGGATGATGCTGCATCACCATGGAAGGGGAGAGCAGACGCAAACGAACACGGCCCCAAGTCCTTGTGGATGTCAGAGGCCTCACCAGAAACTTAGCAGATGGCTTCTGTCGGGTGGTGTCTGTATGTTAGAAGGATCAGGCAGCGGGATATGAACTTGATACATCTAAGAAGAACACCATGCCAGGGTCAGAGTGAAGAGGTTGGAGAGGGAGGGGCAAAACATTTAAGGCAATCTAAGAGTCTATCTATCTATCTATCTATCTATCTATCTATCTATCTATCTATCTATC